>JAAKBH010000694.1:0-145117 GCA_019776075.1 Amaranthus palmeri | reverse complement strand
AGAAGATATCCTTGAGCGATAGATGCTTCGGGACGACCTTCTATTACGAACATAAGATTTCAATACACAAATATATTCTATGAAATAAATGCTTCGACCATGCACTAGACCACCAAGTTTGATCTGTCTTACTAAATGTATAGGCAAGTGAACCATGATGTCAAAAAAGCACACAAGGTAAGAAGATTTTTTTCAAACTCACGTAAAAATTACCCGCGATTTCTTTCTCTAATTCTTGCTAGGTCATCGATCTTATGGGCCTTATTACAGCAAGCTACAAAAAAAACCACCTAATCTAATCAATGGTATAACAACTTGTTTTGGAAGCGATTTTCTAACAACAATTGGGATCAAATGATGTAGCAATATGTGAGCATCATGACTTTTATATCCAATAATTTTTCTTCATTTCAAATGCACGTATCGTCCAATGTTTGAGGAAACTCCATAAGGTAACGAACTTTGCTTCTTTTATAACATGACAAAACATATCCTTTTCTTTGGGAGACATAGAATAGCATGCTTTTGGAAGATACACTTGTTTATGATCATTAGATAGCTTTGGATGCAATTCTTTTTTGATGCCCAAATCTAACAAATCAAATCGAGCCTTTGCATGATCTTTTGTCTTCCCACTTATATCTAATAGTGTCCCTATCAAATTATCGCATATATTCTTCTCAATATGCATTACGTCAAGATTATGTGGACATGCATTTTCTACCCAATATGACAACTCAAAGAAAATGAACCTTTTCTTCTAAGGTAACTCACTATTATTCTTTTTCCTTTGTTTTACCCCAAATTCATTTATGAAATCCGATAAATCATTTATGGCCTCAAGCCCTGTCATAGGTTTTGGTGCCATCCGTTCCTCAACTTTACCATCAAAACACCTTTTATTCCATCTCCATGGATGTTTTTTCATCCAAAAATCTACGGTGATTCATATAGCACATTTTCTTGCTATTATGCAAATACAAACCTTCAATGTCATAATTACAACATGGGCATGCATACTTTCCATTTGTTTTCCATCCTGATAGCATGGAGTATCCAGGAAAATCACTAATGGTCCATGTTAAAGCTGCACGTAATTGAAAAGTTTCATTTTTAAATGTATCATAGGTTTCCAACCCAACACTCCATAAATCTTTTAATTCCTCGATCAAGGGTTGTAAGTAAACATCAATGTTATTACCAGGAGAATCAGGACCAGAAATCAGTAATGACAACATTAAATGTTGAAATTTCATATACATCCATGGCGGAAGGTTATAATTTATTAAATTTACAGGCCATGTGCTATGAGAAATACTCATAGTTCTAACAGGGTTAAATCCATCACTAGCCAAGCCTAATCTCACGTTTCTAGGCTCCTTAGCAAAATCAGGATTTTTAGAATTAAAATCCTTCCACGCAAGCCCATCAGAAGGATGTCTCATTTTTCCATCTTTAGACTGATTATCAAAATGCCATGTCATAAATTTAGCAGTTTTAGAACACATAAATAGTCTTTGAAGCCTAGGTTTTAAAGGGAAATGCCATAACACTTTAGCAGGAATATGATTACGTTTTTTTTTGAAGACTTGTTAACATAATCTCCTTTTGTATCTTCGATTGGTTTCCACTTTGAGGTATGACAAACAGGACACTCCTCTGCATGCTCATACTCTTTCCAATACAATATGCAATGATTAGGACACGCGCTTATCTTTCTATAATCAAGGCCTAAATCTCTCACAATTTTTTTAGCTTGATTAAAATTCGAAGGGAAATTTCCATCTAGAATAACATCCTTGAAAAGTACTAGAAGATCATCAATGGCCACATTACTCAATCCATGAAGTGTTTTATATAAGAATATCCTAATAATAAATGAAAGTTTTGAAAAATTTTTGCATCCAGGATACAACTCTTTCTTGCCCTCTTCCACAAACTCATAAAATTTCCTTGCATCCTCATTTGGACCTTCTTGTCCAACGTTTGATCCCTCAAACATACCTCTAAATCTATCATGCAACAACTCACTAACATTGTCATGCATTTCTAGATCATCATCATTAAAACCATCATTAACTTCTCTTAATGAAGTCTCTTCCCCATGGAAAGTCCAAACATAATAGTTTTCAACAAATCCGGCTCCTTTCAAATGATTAAAAACCTCATGTCTTTTATACCAGTAACGATTTATGCACTTCTTACATGGACACCTAATTTGACCCCCCTTTCCGGCTTTAGTAAATGAAATATCAAGAAATTCTATAATTTCGTTTTCAAACTCAGGTAAAATTCTAGGTAAACACATCCAACTCCTATCTTTTTCCATCCTTAAGAATCTGAAAAATAAATTAGCATTTACTAGATATTAATCATTTAATGTTCAATTTAGCAACGAATTTGAAACCAACTAAAAATGATTTCTACTAAGAAACAAGCAATACAGAACTTAATATAGCAAGCAATTGAAAACCGACTAAAAATGATTTCTACACTGGAATAATAAGCCTTTTTCAAGTGAATATTGTCTATCGTGCGCAATTGGGTAGAAAACCATTTACCAAACGAAAGTTATTAATTAGAGTAATTAACTTTGGTACTATTAATTATGACCACATATCTCACAATTTCGTCTTTGTTTCAATAAAAATAGAATAACAATCTGTGTCATCATGAGACGGGGCAACATTATTAGCTCATTTTTAAGATTGTCGGGGTGAAACTTATTCGGATTAAAACCGCAAACGAACCGAATAAAAAATATGGTTTGGTGTTTTTTTAATTTGGTTTGGATTAGGTTTGAAAATTCAAAAACCGAAATATTAAGGTTTGGATTAGGTTTGGAATTTTCAAAAACCGCAAACCGAATTTCTAGACTGCAAACCGAAATATTTAAGAAATTATATATAGCCCACTAATATTAATGTATTAGCCCAAGTCCAATACATTATAAACCTAAAAAATAGAAAACCCTAACCCTTGATAATACATGTACTACCGCCGTCCCACTCCCACACTTGTTTAGTATTCTGCAAGATTTGTTATTTTCTATTACTTTGTAAGATATTATGTCTATTATTATTAATCTTGTATGATTTGCTATTGTCTTAATTATTGTAATTGTAGTTTAAATTGTTATTCACCTCAAAAAGAAAAATTCGGCCTAGGAAATTCGGTCTGGGTGGTTTGGTTTGGTCTACAAATAAAAAATGCGATTCGATTTGGTTTGGTCTAGAAACCAATTTGATTCGATTTGGTCTGAAAATATGGAGACCGAATAAAATATGGTTCGATTTGGTTTCGATGATAATCCAAACCGTAGACCGAATTTTCACCCCTATAAGATTGTAAGTAATGACTCTAAAACTATAAAAAGTTATTATTTTAAAATTATATGTGACCATTTTAATTCTATAAGTGATCACTTAAGATAGAAAATATGTATTGGGCCAGGACAATAGAATAGTCCCACCATGAAATCGTCTCATTCAAGTATTAGTGATAGAATATATAGTAGTGGTGTTGATTATCGGCTTCTCGACATTTTTGGTATCCTAAAAGCCGGAAACCTAGATATTCGGGTATCATTTTTATTGGCCCATGTCTCAGCTCAATTTATCCAGATACCCAAATTTTGGGTATGCAGACAAATGAAGTCGAGACATTGGGTACCCGTTATTTTTTATAGTATTTTTAGCAAAATTTATTGATGGTCATTATTTGGGATAATTTTAGGAATTTAAATAAAATATCCCCTTTATATAACGGGCTAAAAATCACTTAGCAGCCCATGACCCAACCTGCTTAAGATGGTCCGGATACCCGACCCCTAGTTAATAATTTTTTTTAAAAAAAAAAAACGCTTTTGAAAAGTGTTGCATTAAAAATGATCCAATTGGGCCAGTCGACGGATCGGAGCAAGAGTGTCAAATTTTTAAAAACCATCTTAATAAAAAGACTAACACTTTTAAGAAGTGTTGCATTATACACTTATATGCATCACTTTTGCGAAATGCAACACTTTATTTGAATTTGCATATAGATGTTAAAATAAGAGTAAAATGCAACAAAAAAAGAAAGTGTTGCAACAAAGTGTTGCAATAGAATCAAATTTGTAGTAGTGAAAATATATATATATATATATATATATATATCTATATATATATATAATATATATATATATATATATATATATATATATATATTATATATATATTTATATATATATATATATATATATATATATATAGTATATATATATATATATAGATATATATATATATATATATATATATATATATATATATATATATATATATATATATATATATATATATATTCACCCATCATAATAAAATTCTTAAATAATACTCACATACAATAAACCATATAAAAACATCCTACACTAAAATTTGACAAGGCATATATAAAATTCATACCATCACTTTAAATCATGAAAGGAATGTCCATGGATCAAAAATTAACACAAGCCACAAATCACATAATATAATCTAAAGTTAATATAAAAACAATGGAGTATACTTACAATTATATGAAACGAATACCAAAATCAAGGTTATAAGTGTTCTAGGCGTGTAGAATTTGCTAAAGTTTGTGGGAGTTTTCTTGAGATTCTAGGAGTTGGAAGGTAGAATGCAAACGGGGTTAAGTAAGTAAGAACATTAAGGAAATGAAGGATTAAGGTAATAAGAATAATTGTTCATTATTGTGATCTTCAATATTCCCACATGGGAGTTACAAACTCCCGTAATCACTCCAATAGGGCCGGTCAACCCTATGCCCTTCCCTCTAATTATTTTTTTTCTTTTTTTTTCAAATTTGAAATAAGAATGGGTTAAGGTTTTTGGGCCCGAAAAAACTAAATTGTTAAAAGACTGAATATACATGGTCAAGCCCAAAATGAATTGATAAAAACATTATTTATATAAAATAATATTACTAGTAATTCATTAAATATATCGAGAAATTATTGGGGTGTTACAGCATCCCTCGCATAATCATAACTAATAATGTCTGGCAATTTATAAGCAAAAACATCCTTGAATATTGTGACAAGTTTAAAATCTAGATATGATTTAGTTCTGTGTCAAGGCCTCAAACAAACGGCCAGGTCGAGTCTGCAAATAAAATAATCCTATCTAGCATAAAGAAAAAGATATAAGGGGCCAAAGGTTCTTGGGAAGAAGAACTTCCCGGAATTCTATGGGCCATACGCACAACAGTCAAAGATGCAACAGGGAACACACCATTCGCTCTAGATTGTATGGCTCTGAAGCTGTGCTGCAAGTGGAAATAGGCATCCCCTCTACAAGGATTGCTTATTACTCATATGAGGAGAATGATGCTGAAAAAAGAACAAACATTGACCTCCTTCCTGAAACAAGAGGCAACACTCTTCTGCTTTCCCTTGTGCAGAAGCAGAAGATGACTACACAATTCAACCGGATGGTCAAACCTAAACAATTGCAGCTCCATGACTACGTTCTCAGGAAAGTAGAAGCAACAGGGAAGGTCAATGAAAAAGGAAAGCTAGGTGCCAATTGGGATGGTCAGTGTAAGATAGTCCGTAACATTAAGCCGAGAACCTATGAATTAGAAGACTCCGCAGGAAAACTCCTTAAAAGGCCCTGGAATGGTGATCATTTTAAGAAATTTTACATCTGAACAACCCCTTGCATGGGGCTAATGAGAGAAACCAAATTTCTTATTGTTTGTTATTTGTTGAACTTATTTCCTTTTGATGAATGTGTTATTTGGATACTAAACCTATTTTCATTTGGTTTTTTTATATTAAGTATTGCAAGTGGTTGTCCATGATGGTTCACCAGTGGTGGTCAGAAACTTCTATAAGTCTGACACCCCCCCCCCCCCTTATGAGCTCTAGAGAACCTATGTTTTTTGGAGCTAAGTTATTTCTGGTGGTCAGAAACTTCTCCCCCTTTTTATGAGCTCTTGAGAACTTATGTTCTTTGGAGCTAAGTTATATCTGGTGGTCAGAGACTTCTACAAGTTTAACCCCCCTTTATGAGCTCTAGAGAACCTATGTTCTTTGGAGCTAAGTTATTTTTGGTGGTTAGAAACTTCTATAAGTCTGACCCCCCCCCCCCCCTCTCTTTTTATGAGCTCTTGAGAACTTATGTTCTTTGGAGCTAAGTTATATCTGGTGGTCAGAGACTTCTACAAGTCTAACCCCCCTTTATGAGCTCTAGAGAACCTATGTTCTTTAGAGCTAAGTTATTTCTTGTGGTCAGAAACTTCTATAAGTCTGACCCCCCCCCCCCCCCTTTTTATGAGCTCTTGAAAACTTATGTTCTTTGGAGCTAAGTTATTTATGGTGATCAGAGACTTTTACAAGTCTGACCCCCCTTTATGAGCTCTAGTGAACCTATGTTATATGGAGCTTAAGTATCTCTAGTGGTCAGAGACCCCTACAAGTCTGACCCCTCTTTTATAAGCTCTTGAGAACCTATGTTCTCTAGAGCTAAGTCATTCTTGAAAGGCCGAGATTTATAAGTCGGACCCCCTTATAGGCTTGTTTGAGAACCTAAGTTCTCTAGTGACTAAGTCACATTACATATATTGTGAGAATCCGAGACTTCTATAAGTCCGAAACATTATCAACCATCTTTACAAGCATATAAAAACAAGCATAAAATAGCAGAAGATTTCATAGATACACAAATCAAGGAGAAATGAATCTCCAAATAATGTCTACAAAAATGGCACGCCAGCCAATAAGTTTTCAAGTTTTAAAATTCGCAACTTACAAGGCACTCAGGCCCATTTATAAACAAAGATATCATTCGGCCTGCTCATTAATAGCCGACACGAGGGAGGGTGATTTCGCCATGAGAGAACGAGGAGGAGTGAAGTTTAGCAGCTCATCCAGATCAACAATAAGGGGCTCCTTTGCATCTAGCTCAGATGCAAGCTCCATGAAGGCCTCCTTCTCGGTTACCAGATTTCCGAGAGGTCATTGCACTTATGCTCAATTGGTGAAAAGCTAGACCTCTCCGGAACGTGAGGAATGACGGGTACCCCAGGGGAACATGACCTCAAGTCCATGTTGGACACCCGTTCTTCGAGTTTTGGAGTTACCCCACTTCTTTTTCTCATCAATGTCCCATTCCAGGTCATTAAGCGCGTCAGATTCTTGATCAAAAATGGCCGATAGATTTGTCGGAGCTTGATTCCTTTTGGATATCGCCAAAGACGCTAACTTCTCAAGATCTGCTCCTAATTCGACAGCTGCCAACTTGTGTGCTTCGGCTTCGAGGAGAATACCATTGTTGATCATTTATCCTGAAAGCTTGGCCATAAAAGCCCCACACTCAGTAGAAGATAACCATTCTTTGGCGATCCGACCTCGTCGCTCAGACTTCATCTTGAAATACTGAGCAGTCTCTATCACCTGCTCCAACTTCTCCTTCTCCTCCATGCCAAAATTTGACAGGTATTTGCTTTTGGCCGAGACCTTGTCGAAAGCAACTAAAATATGCGCAATATCGGTTACGATATTCAGAGAAATGGCAGCATAGTTTTCCAATTTCTCGCCAGTCTCAGTTAAGATATCCTTCATTCTGGCCCTCCATTTCTCCGCCAGATCTAAGTGCTCAGTAAGTCCTCTACATTTCTCCAGCCGGGCATATAGATTGGCGACTTTATCATTCTACTCATCAATCCGAGAAGTCAGCGCTCGGATTATCTCTTGATCAACTTTGTTTTGCTGAATTGTTGAGGTTTCAAACAGAATCCTTATCAATCCCTGAAGAGGAAAAATCATCAACAAAACAGTAGAGCTAAGGAAAAAGCAAATAAAAATCCAGATATACTTACTTTAGCCATGGCGGATTGAGCTTTCCGCATTCTTTCGGCAGGACTCATGAAATCTAAATAATCCATGTCGTCCTGATTGATAAGGCAACGACTCGCCCTGTTGAAATGCCCAGCCAGCTCTGAAGAACTCAAGTTTACGAATAGAACACCAGGCTAATGTGCCTTGATGTTCCTGGCATAAACATGCTGATCTTCTTCCTCCAGAACTTGATTCCCTTTGCCCGTGGAAGCCTTCTTCAGAGATGAACCTGAAACATTGGGCTCTTCAATCCTTATCCCCGGAAATTTGGTTCTTAGAGGAACAGCCTCAAAAACAAGCTCAGTAGACTCAAAGGAAACATCGTCGTCATCCTCCACCACGACCGGATTGTCTGGTGTGGGAGCAGCTTTGGATTTGGACTTGGAGGAACCCCTCTTTCTCTTTTTCTTTGCTGGCTCCGCCCTGACAGCTAACTCGTCCGGAGGAGGTATTTCCCGTCTCTTCTCCAGTAAAACCCGAGCCTTGATCGGGACTTTATGTCCTTCAAATGTAATACCGCAAGTGCACGGCGTAGTTTAATACGTCGGCAAGTACGGGTCGAATCCACAGGGAGTAGGGGTTATGTCAATGGTTTCTCAATCGATTAGCGAGCTCAAAAACGTATAAAATGGTGTTTGGAGATAGAACTAAATAAAGCAAGTAATTGGAATGAAAAGCAAAACATAAAAGTAATTAACAACACAATGAACTAAGGCAAAGAATACAATGAACACAATCAATTAGCTAAATAGGCATAGGTTAGGCTTTCTCACCATGGTAGTCTTTACTAACTTCAACCTAAGGTCATGGTTATGGGTTGTTATGAGGAAGAACGTATCTTAAATACTAATGTTCTCTCGCGAGTAACAATAGCTTCCTAAAACATACTTAACTACCTATTCTCATGGAGCTACGCATAGATTAAGACATGAAGCACACATTCATTATTTCCAATCAAAACATCTACCTATTCTCATGGAGATGATTCAACTTTTAAGCATAGATTATCGTTAAAAATCGACTCTCGCCCTCAATTCAACGACACTAAACAAGATAGCAAAATCTATGTTAAACCATAAACAACACAACCATAGCCAAAGGTAAAGATAGCAATTTAAACTATATTCATGGTGATCATGCCTAACCTAAGCCAAAACAAACTACTCACACATATTTAAATTATAGATTGCAATTAAGCCAAGAATCATTAAGAAATGAATTGAACTAGAGTACCTTAACAAGATGCAATTTGAAGAGCAATCAAACGTAAATATATGAAAATCAAGGTAAGTAATAACTAAGCAACATGAATTGAATCTAATATAAATAAAGATAGAGATTACTCTTTGATGAACAAAATGAATGGATGATTCAAAGTAATTCCTTCCAAAAGCTTCAATTCAATACACCAATAGTTGAAGAAATCCAAATGGCTAAAGGTTACAATAAGAATGAAACTAAGATTGATAATGAAATTGCAAGTGTTTGATTTGAAAGTGAAATTATACAATACACTAACTCTCTATTGAAATAAAGGCTAAGCAAATGAAGAATGCATAAAATTACTCTAAGTGGAGATGAAAATCTGAGATGCCCTCAGCTACTCCTTCTTCTTCCCTATTTATAGAGCTTCAAGGCATGTGGGGGTGGTGGTTTCATGATTGCTCCACCACCCTTAGGGTATAGGAGAGGGGTTGCCACCCCTAGAGAATAGGTTAGGGTGGCAAAGGGGGCTGGCAGCAAAGATAAGAAGTAAAATGAATTCAATTGGACCAAAATGCTTTTTAAAAGAATCGCGAAAATCTGCTGCCGCCCATCTCGCTCGACCCGAGCAATCCTGCTCGACCTGGTCGAGCGACCATCAGGTACCTTCCCAGGAACATCGGAATATGGACAGAAGGTGGAATTTGCTCCGCTCGACCCGAGCCATATTGCTCGATCTGGTCGAGCGGATGCCCTGTGCCTTGGTCTTGGCTGCTGCAACTGATCAGAAGCTACTGGAAGTTAAAAATCATTTCGCTCGACCGAGCCATATTGCTCGACCTGGTCGAGCGGCCTTCAGAATGGTTTAAATCAGCTTCTGATCTCAAGTATGGTTCCCAGGATGCTCGAGCCACCTTGGCTCGACCCAGATTAGGTCGAGTGGCTTTGAAATGGCCTCTTTTGGCTCTCGTTTCGGCTTATCTTCTTGACTTGGCTCATCGGGGCCTTGCTTCCTTAAGTTTTTTGGAGTTGAATGAGCAGCGTATGCATCAAAAGTGCTTGATTTAATAAGTTTAATCTGAAATTCAACAAAACAACAAAATACCAAACTAAGCGTAAAATCTTACATAAAACAAGCATCGCTGCATCAAATCTCAACATAAATCAATTAAACAACGGGGATAAAGTACGAATAAAATGTAGTTAACAAGCCTCTTCGTGACTCGGGGCATCCTTCACTCCCTCAATGACTGTAGTCGAATTCTGAAAAAGGAAATCATGAGTTGATGATGGTTCATACAGTCAATAAGGAAAACTGTTACTCACGTTAGGAGGACGAGGTACGGGTGGCGGAGGATTAGCAACTTTAAGAACTTTGGCGTATGCCTTCATGCTTGTAAACTTTGCCATCAAGACCTTGTACTTCTTGTATACTTCAACCCTTGTAACTCCTGCACGAGAAAAACCATGAGCATATGCATAACAAGCAAAAAGGCGAAGATCCGAGACACATACTCTTGTAACCCTCTTCAAGTCCCCCATTTTTTGTATCCAGTTTCGCTGTACAAAGACCAGCTTGCGATCCAACTCAACGGTCATACAGGCGTATCTTACGATGATAGCCTCTTCATGATTGCAGACCGGAACATTATTATTAAAGTCGTCTAATTTGGGATCTATATCAAAAGTTGTCTTGAAATCCCAACCTTGCCTACTGTACAGATAGCCAAATTTAGTCCTAAAAAACTTATTGCTATCAGGCAACTTTCCTACGAGCTTGAAGCCCCTGCGGTTTGACAAAGTCAACCAGCCTGCCCCATTTGTTTTGGAGCTGCATAGTGTAGCTCTGAAAATATGATGAAAGGCTGTCACTGTCATACTAGGATCTATGCCCAACCCCCTGCTTACCAATATGAAAGCGGTAATACAACCCCAAGCGTTTGGATAAAGCTCGGCCACAGTGACGTTTAAGAGCTCTATGTTTTAAATACTTCACATGTGAGACAAGATCCCACATCGATAAAAAAAGTGGGTTGTAGACTTGCATATATACTTGGTGAGCTCATCCTCCTATAGCCATATGGTCTTTGGAAACAATGAACCTCACCGAGTGTATGTGCAAGTCTACACTATTAACCTGTGGGTTTGTGGGCCCGAGCCCATGGGTGTCCCGTGACCCCACAAGTAGTGGGCCATGGTGAGATTATGTGACGAATTGTCACGGTCTAATATGGTATCAAACCCGAAGGTGGTTCCTGGTATGATGTGGCTCACTTGTGAGGGGAAGTGTTGGAAATACTTCACATGTGAGACGAGATCCCACATCGATAAAAAAAAGTGGGTTGTAGACTTGCATATATACTTGGTGAGCTAATCCTCCTATAGCCATATGGTTTTGGGAAACAATGAACCTCACCGAGTGTATGTGCAAGTCTACGCTCTTAACCTGTGGTTTTGTGGGCCCGAGCCCATGGGTGTCCCGTGACCCCACGAGTGGGCCACGGTGAAATTATGTGACAAATTGTCACGGTCTAATACTCTAGAACGGCCTCGAAAAGGGATGAAATGGAAATCTTAACCCCAATTCAAATGACTTTTCATACACCGCTATGCATCTAGCTGGAGGATAGCGGACAGTGTCGTACAATCCAGGCTTAACCACATCATATCCATCTATCTATCAGGCCCCATCTCCTAGACATTCTAATAAGTCTATCACTATCAAGCAGACCCATCGTCTTCTTGTCAATAAAATAGTTAAGGGGTCCTCCTTGCGGAATATAAAACGGACGAGGTATTTTTTTCGCGCTGTTTCGACTCGGCGAACACTCTTTTTCTGCCTGCTTTATCATATCTACACGATCCAACTCCAAAAGTTTAGGCTTAATTCTTAAATACCTAGGAACGAATGCTAAAGAGACCTCCCAAGGATAAGGTAATATGGTCTCCTGTGGGTAAACAGAGGAAGTATCAAACTCATCGTCACTCGGAATTGGTTCAAAATGCGGAGTCACTTGGCAAGGTAGGCTACCATCATCCGACTCATCCAAACCCACTTTTGTCCAAGGAGTTACAGTGTCCGAGTCTTTATTCAAGTCTATTTGGGGCATTTCTCGGCATAATTCATCTACGTTTGGGGTCTCCATTCCAAATACAGTAAAACAAGGTACAAATATGCAAATAAAGATCAAAATAAGCCAATTCAAGAACAAGTTGAAGAATCTTCAAGAACACTTTGAAGATTAATGGGGATTATTTGAAAATTTAAAGAATTCAATTTAAGATTAAAGAAATAATCAAGAAATTTATGAGAATGATCCAAGAAATAGGGCATACCTGGTTTTAAAAGGTGGTTCCAAGTATGATATGTTGTCAGAAAATCACCAAGTGTTTGAGCTTCTCTCTTTAGAAATTGAATTGAAATTACTTGGAAATTCTCTCACTAGAATGATTTTGGAACAATGTTGAAAATTAGGGTAGGTGAGTATTTATTACCACCATTAATGCGTTTTGGGTTTTACTGTTCACACTGGTAAAAATGATTCCAAAATTTGACTAAGTATACCTATATATACTTAAGAAGTCCGAGACATACAAGATTCGGACCCCCCTTGTTGCCCTACAAGTGTTGGGGCCAAAATTTGACTAAGTATACCTATATATACTTAAGAGGTCCGAGACATAGAAGATTCAGACCCCCCCCCCCCCCCCCCCCCTTTTTGCCCAACAAGTGTTAGGGCCAAAATCTGACAAAGTATACCTATGTATGATTACTAGGTATACTTAAGAGGTTCAAGACATACAAGATTCGGACCCCCCTGATTATCTCTGAATATCAAGGCTAGAATTCATCCAAATGCGATTTTATAAAAATCTGAGACATGAAAAATCCGAGACATCAAAAGTTCGGAACATCACATGAAAATTCAAAACACAGAAATGATTGATCAACATTTCGACATAATAGCATCGTCTTTCCGCATACAGACTAAGGTCGACTTCCTTGGTGCGGATTCTTCCCTATCCTATATGCGTGGGTCCAATGTTAAAGATTACAAATTCCACTTACTCGGAATATCCATATGGGTCAACGTCTACACTATTTAGCTGCCAGTCTAGATGAATAACCATATAGCAGTTTGTCAGTTTTCTCGTTTCAGAAGACACTTCCGCACATAACTGCCCACTACCCCGGAAAAGTGTGGCCACTATGTCACTTCCTCCATAACTATTTCTAGAAGTTAGTGATACAGAAATAACCACCCAGCAGTTGTAACTTTCGCAGATACTACTCCTTTAAATATAACATTTCTCTTTCGGAATCAGGTTACGCAATCTTACTCTAAAAACTCACATATACTCATACTACTTCCTTTCTGATCTGACTTAAGCATCGGAGGGCTTTTCCGGGACATTAGCCCTCAGTTTAGTCTTTCTTTGTGGATGCAGGTACTCCACTTGCGGCGGTTAGATCATCACTTCCCTTAAATTGAAGGTACTTCCTTCCTAACGTTTCCTTTACGAATTGGACCGTTTTTTAGCAGAAACAATAAATATAATGAGTACATAGATTTGGTCTTATAATTAAACAGTTCACTCTAAAATTAAAAGTGATAATTCTAATACACTAAGCATATATAGGTCAGCCTAATACACTTGATTTCACTAGACGGTCTCTTACAACAAATATTTTTTATACTAGTGTGGGGCCGCGTGCTACGCACGCGGTCCCCCAAGCTACACTATCGAATTTTGTAATCCTATTTTATACATGTCTATCAACATATTCAACAATATTGCCTAAGCTACACAATCGAATTTTGGTGCTCCTATTTTATACATTTAATAATACGAATGAAAATCGCGATCCCGCAAGCTACACTAACGAATTTTGTACTCTTATTTTGTACATTTCGATCAACAATAACATGAATGGAAATATATTAGACTGTTTATTTGTTGCAAAGGTGCGAAGGATACAAGGTTGTTCGATAAACCAAATAATTGAATTGTAAATATAAATTTCTTGATTACATCTAATTTGTATTTGAAGAAATAATTAACTTAAGCATATCACGCGAACCCCCAAGAAATCTATTTAAAATTGAAATTTTAGGTTAAAAATGATTAATTGACCTTACCTATATTGAATTGTATTAATTTTATAGTTTAGCTAAGTGGAATTCAAATTGTATTTAGTTTATTTGAAGAAATAATTTCATGACGTATACTTACAATGTTGTTGGTCCAACTATAATCACATCTACATTTACAAATTTTATATATAATTGGAAAACTATAGTCATAGGTATAATCCTCCAAGCTATCAACAAACTAACTATACAATTTGATCCCTCTATCAACAAACCAACTATACTTACACCTAATGCTTTTATACAACCTATGATAGTATCGGCTCATCTTGCTTCATCCATAACCTTCTTCCAATTCTTTATCCATTCATTAGGAGCACGATAATGAATCCCGTCATTTTTGAGCATCAACAACCCGAGAAGGACGCTTGTACTCTTGTATCATCTCTTCTTTTTGCATGATCATAGATGTCAGCATTCATACGCGTATAAAACCATATAACCTATCATAGCAAATTACACATTATGTAGCCTGATCCATTAAAATAGAAACTGAATATAAACTGTAAAATAAAAAAAAATAATAACTATTTTTGGTTGCTAAATTGGTTGGTGAAGTCAAGTGCCTAATCAAACACAATTACATGATTAGAACGACCCTTAATCAACAACAAAAAAACAAAGAACAAACTATGAATTAAATGAGCATTAGGGAAAAACTTTGACAAGTAATTGTATGTGAACTATTATTAATTTATAAGGACCTTGAATATACACTTTGAATAATGTGAATGCCAAAATACGTCATCATTAATCTGCAATTTTGGCTTTCAATCTAATTTTATACTACATATTTAAATACTACAATTTATTTGTATTGGAACTATTATTAATTCAAAAGTATTAAAGCAAGAGTAGATAATAGTTGTCCTTGGCACTCTTTCAATCTCATCTTTGTTCCTAATCATGTTGTTGCAAAATAATTGTTAAAATGAGCAAGATACGACACAAACAATTAATCAGCAACTACTCTCTAGCATTTGAGAAATCAACTACTTGTACGAATGGTTTTGCCCCCACGCACCGAAAATCTGATAAAAAATTTCTAAAATCTGTAAAAATTAGCAAAAAGATAAACGCGACATGCATGGGATTGCTAGACCAGTAGAAACATAATTAGATATTAGTATACCCTTTATTCTAAGAACTAAATGTTGCCACAAAGATATCAAATACGACATTTATGTCAAAGCGGAAACATAATTCACTTCCAATCTAAAATTCAAACCAAGATTTGGCAACTGAAACTAAATAAAACTAAAAATAAAAAAAAATAAAAATACCAAAACTAATCTCAAATATAAAAAAAGCTTCAGATTAATTCAAACCCAAAAATACAGCAAAACTACTTCGGCACAAGCAAAAAATAGAAGTAATCGAAAAAGAAGAGAATGAATGAAAAGGGAAACTACCAAAATAAACACAAGGAGATGAATTGTGAGCAGGTAAAATTGTAAAACCTTGAAATATCACAAATTTAGTCGTTATTATGATCACCATAGTGAATTCTTCTATTCTATTAAAATGAGTTCTATCTAACAATGAATTCTTCCATTGCTAAATAAAGTATTAACAGATCTAAAAAATGCATGTGAATTGCAAGTCATGTGTACAGACTTTGCCATAGACTGATTGTGCCTATTTCAACATGATGCAAAAATAGTCCCGGGAAATTCACCCTTAATCCCTTCCAAGAAGGCTGTGAAGTTAATGCATCTCAATTTTATTTGTGACATGGTAGTTGGTAGACTAAGTTGAAGAACCCAATACCAGTCTGTTTAGCCATCAAAGGTTGCCAGTTTTGATGCAAATAAGATGTCACACACACTTATCATCTGCGTAGTATTTTTTGAACCTGGAAAATGATTGTATAGGTCAAGTAGAGTAGGTAGTAGTCATGAAACTTAGGAGAAATCCAGGACTGACTTTATACAAGCGTAACTGGCTACTTTGAAAGAAAACATACAAGCACCAACTCACAGTTATCCTCACAAGTATGAGTGTATGACACATGACATTGAGTGCTCTTGTGGAGAGGCATAAACATGCTTAAAACATGTGATCAACTAAATTGATAGCCATATGAACCCATAATGTCATTACAGACAAGGAAAGAACTCAGTCATTCTAAATTAATTGACTGCTCAAAAGAACAAAATAAAAGGAATGAAAAACAAAAATCAAATTAAACTCATCCCAAGAAAAATATCCTGTCAAAACGTAACATACATTGACAAATTATACGCTTTAGCTTCAACCGAAAAAGCCATAGATGCAACATTCAAATTACAGGACATAAAACAACAGTTACTTATGAAAAAAATAAACCAGCAGTCGAGCAGAAGAAGAGCATATAAATCATTTCAATAAGGAGCAAGAGCAAAACTGTTAAATAATGTCTGAAGTCTCGACAATTCCAAAATGATAATTGCTATATTCATCGGAAGCTATTAACTAATTTTTAAAATGCAATGTAGTAAACCATATTGTTAAATTTGAAAAAGTCAAGATTTTAAGTGTATGAACCCTTGGTAAAGGTGTGGTTTTACGCTCGATAATAGATTTCAAATACATCAATAATCAACTTAAGCTTCGAGTTGTTGCGACCTGTACGCTCGAACTAATTTATGAGACCAAAAATTGAAAAACAATGCCAAAGACTTAATCCCAATATATGTGATTAGTTTCTATATGCTCTAATTTCACAATCTTAATAATTATGTTATAGTCTATAGAAAATCGAAATAACCTCATATTAATATGCACCAAAGAGTGTAGTATTCGATTCTAAACTTGCAGTAAACCAAACATATCAGCAACCAATCTAGAAAATTTCATACACCCACTTCAATAAACCAAGAAAAGAAGAAAATCACGTAAAAGATCTCTTCATTACCTTTGAAATGTAGGAATATTTTCTAAGCTGCTACTCCCATCAATAAGTTAAACATCAGTAGAAAAATCACCACCATCATCTGTAGAGCTGAAACGTCATTGTTCCCATGATGACCTGTATCAATTGCAAAATCCAGCTGAGAGCCAATTCACCAAATAGAAAATTCCCACCAATTACATTATCAAAGTAATCAAATGAGAAACAAATTAATCAAATATTAAGACCCAATTCAAATATATCAACTAACCTTATTGCTAATTTAACATCTTGCCAATGTTGAAGGAGTATATCTAAAACCCAAATTCAATTATCTAGAATCTTATTTCAAGAAGTTAAAGCAAAATCCCAAAAAATTTACCATCCTCCAAACCTTGAAGGTGTATAGTCAAAACCGTAAATCAATTATGTAGACTCTTATTTAAAAAAATTGAAACAAATTACCAAAAATAAATTGTAGAATGAAATGATTATTCAATTGAAATTCTAGTAAGTTCCAACAAGTCAAATATGAAACCCTAAACTTATAAGTTAACCACAAATGAAAGCCAAAATCCCTTAAGATATTGGATGTTAGCATAAAAAGTTATCAACCAAAGTACTCATCTTCTTCGCAGCATCATCAGCAAACCTAGATTTTCAACTACCCAACAAATTTCAATCAAATTCAATCATATGGGTCATCATTAAATGAGGAAAAATTAAGTGGGTATAGCTCAGAATCTGTTTATAGTAATATAACAATCCTAAATGCAGGCAGTAACTGAAGCGTAGTTTCTGTAACTCTCAAGAGATGTAATTATGAGTACCATTAAAGTTCAGCTAAAAACCAATAAATTTATTTATATAACAACCTAAATATTTATAGCAAAATAAGACTTGCTAATTGACTTGTATGAGAAATATTTCCGTCAATAAAATATCAAATTGCCACTATCAAATTGTATAGAATCAATAAAAGTACAATTGAACAAATAAGCAAATTCCCACTATCAAATTGAATAGAATCAATAAAAGTACAATTGAACAGGTAAGATAGTATAACACAATTAACTATAGGGACTATAGTCACCATGATCGAGTCGAAGCTGGATTTGAGCAGATTTCATAATGAACTAACCTTGTAAATTCTGCCAATCAACCCAAAGTAAAAAAATTTGGACAAAATCAATTTTCGTTGATTAGGATTATGAACCAACAAAAATTGAAGAAGAAAAATAACCAACGAAATATTCACCAAACTCGAGCAACTCTAAAGCTAACATTTAAATCCTTAGTCGTTAGCCAGGTCCTTGTTTTCAAAGACTATACAAAACTACCAAGTTCCGTCATACAACACCTATAAGCTTGATGAATATCAAACCTTGTACATCATAAACAATTTAATTACCAGTCAAAAAACACCATTACAACTTCATGTTGCTAGATTGTCTTTTTTTTGTTTTATTTTTTTTGGTGAAATGGTATAACATTTTATAATAGTAGTAACATTTCTGTATTTGATGATGTCGGCATATTATCTTCAAGTGTTCAGTAACAATGTAATGCATTAGATGTAGGAATAGGGATTAAAAGAAGGTTGCTAATGGCTTATGATGGGAATTTAAGATTTTATAGTTTGAATGAATCAGAACATAAATAATATGTGAAGGAATTTCAAAGTTACAAGGGTTTATGGTTAACAACTTCATTGCTTTTCCTATTCATATTTTCGTTTTAGTTTTATGCTATACCAATTTAGAAATGACGAAATTGGGAAATTTACAATGAAGACATCAACATTCCAGAATCTTCCGATTCATTAGCATAAATAACATTATGCCCATTCAAGAAAGTTTCAAAACAATAAATTTCTACCATTGACCTTCTTGATGCTATTTGTCTATAAGGCTAATCGTAGCAAAAGTAAGCCAATATTACGAAAATAAAAAAACTAATAAGAGAATTCAAGATCATCATATTATACCTTAAAAATGGTAGATGAGTTGCAGGAAAAAAAAGAGGAACAAATAAAACAGATGGGAAAGATGAGGAAGAGAGACAAAATCAAAGATGGTTTTGTCACAGGCTGTTGGGTGGAGGGCTGATTCGAGCATAATGTTCAAAAGCTAATGGGTAGAAATTAATAGTGAGATAATTCTTGATTCTTGATTAGTAGAAGTTGTTATTGCCTTGCACTAACAAACAACACCAGAATTTGAAATATTTTTAGTACAAATTAATAGTGAGATAATTCTTGATTCTTGATTAGTAGAAGTTGTTCTTGCCTTGCACTAACAAACTACACCAGAATTCTAAATATTTTCACCTTTGCAATCACAAAACCCATTTGACCCAATATATCTAAAAACAATTCACAAGCAAATTGTAATTGATCAAGAAAAGCAAGAGACATCTCAAAACCGAACAAAAACCACAATTAATTCAATTTTCACACCATATCTAACACATAATTCTACATAATTCCCAAAAATCAAAAGAAAAATGAAGTATGAAAATATCAAGTATACCCATTGATCATTAGGCGTTAATATTGATCAATCTCAAAACCTAACATAAACCACAATTTTAATTCCATTTTGCACAGCATATATAATATATACTTCTACATAATTAATAATTCCCAAAAAGTAAAAGAAAAAAAAGTATACAAAATCAAGTAAACCCATTAGGCCTTTAAATTGATTGATCTCAACACCTAAGTAAAACCACTGTTAATGCACACAATCAACAACAAACAACAACCTAGGATGAAACAATATAATTGCATTGCCAACAATAATAGATACTTCTACCCTATTCAAAAATCCCGAACCCGCCTTGAAAAAGGACCTTAACACCTTCTAAGTCACAGAAAGAGAGTTAGAGACAAACATAAACCATTAACCCGAAAAATTCCCTATAATTCTATAGTGATCCCATCATGTACGCGATGGATCATCGAGACTTGACAAGTGAAAAATTGACTACATTTTGGCGACTAACTCGAACACCAAAGGCTTAAAAGGGGTATTAAAAAAAATTTAAAAAAAAAAGAAAGAAAAAAGAGAGATTCTCTAAGGTAAAATTTTCATTTATCAAGTGATTACCCACTAATTTCTCAAAGTGAACAACTTCAAAGGGATACTTTAAAATTCATCAAAAAATTTGTTTTACAATTTGAAGTAGGTAGTAACAGTCTAAGAAGCAACAAACATTTAACAACAACAAATATAAAGAAGGAAAAAAAAATAAAATAAAAATCCAACTAAGACCAAAATTTAACAATTGAGATTATCTTGAGATAGGAAACAGTAATCTGGATACCCATGTAATGTATAAAATTTTATTTTTTGAAAGAGAGTGGGAGATAAAAAAGTTACCCAAACCCAATTGCAACTAATCCATACAATAACCACCAAGTGTTGTACGAGACAATCTTACCAAGAGACGCGTCTCATATATGGGTTAAATAATTTATTTCATACTTCCTCCGTTTCCTAATACTTGCAACATTTCACTTTTTTAAGCAATCAAAATGTGTGATTTTGATTATTTATATCTTAAATTAGACTTAATAAAAAATTATAAAAATTTGATATTGTGAAAGTATACGAATTATGATCAGACGTTTCAAATAAGATCTCAGTTGACTATATTTCTTCTTACACATCAACTACAATATATAAAATAAGCTTGAAAGATGAATAGTGCCACAATGTCTAATGTAACGACTATTTCAGAACTGCGGCAATACATATTATGAGATTGTAGGCACTTTTTTTAAGGCCGTCTCATCGAGAGACGGTCTGTCATAGCTCTACAATCAATCAAAACACAAACCCAAATCATTTTTGAATATAACAAATTCATCAAAACAAAATGAAATCCAAGAAGAATTGATAGTACCTGCAATCAGTGGAGGCAGAATCAGAAGATAGAGGGGCTGAGGAACCGCCCCCTACGGTGGCGGAAAAGCTTCGGTAAAGCTGATCAGATGTATTGTTATTTGTTCTTCCACTATCCTCTGTTTTTCTGTATTGCTTCCCCTTTTTACACCCTTTATTTGATTTTGGGACATAAATAATATCTAATTTTCCCATGCAAATCACAACAAAAAACCCAAAAAGATTCAGTCTTTTATATGTTGGAATGATTAAAATCAGGCCCGGCCCTGGGGGTAGGCGAGTGGTGCCGCCACCCAGGGCCCTCGTTATAAAGGGGCTCATTTTTTCCGTGAATATGAAAAAGCCATCTTCAAGAAGCCATTTTCAATAAGGAGTTAAGGACGGAGATGGTAATGGAGGTTGAAGAAAGTAGTATAATTTCTTTTTTAAGAATTTTAATTTGTATTATATTGACAAATATGCCCTTATAAAACTTTTAAATTTACACATAAATACAAGAGTATAAACTGACAAAAGTTGGAGTAGGTTATAGGTACTAGTAGTGATGTGACTAGTCTAGAATTTGTATTTTTTTTGAGATAATTTGTAGTATGTTTTTTTAAGTAACTAGTATTTCTTGCATATTTTTCTATGGTACATTTAATGTGATAATCATTTTAACTGAAAAAAAAATTAAAAAGTTAAGCTTTTTTTAAAAAACTAAATATTGGGCCAACCCCATTTTAAAAATAAAATATTAGGCCAACTCATATTAAGTCGTCTCACTCTCACATTAAGACGGTCTTAGTAAAGAATTTATCATAAAATAGCATCACTGTTAATCAATTATTTGAATTTTTAATTATTTTTATTTTATCTGTAATCAAAAAATATTCAATTGAAATTTTATTTAATTTGTCTCAATTATCAACTTTTATTTTGTGATTATTAGTGACTAAATTTTATTAAGTTAATAAATCATAATAATGTAGTCAATAATTAATTGAAACAAATTTTATTAAACAAATAAATCATAATAATGTAGTCAATAAATCATAACAATTACATTTTTGTTGGTGTCATAATGGAAAGTTACACCTGTAATTGTACACTATAAATATTTAATGTTTTTCCCATTGAATTCACTTTTGATGATCTCGATTTTGTTGTATTTAATTTATTTATTACAATTTATTCCCTCAATAGAAACGAAAAAGTAATTTTTTAGAGTAATGATATATATAAGGGGCTGTAAATAAAAAATTAAAAATAAATTCTCTTTATTATTAATAATTTTAAATTTACAAGAGAATCTAATTTAGAAACTAAAAAAAAATTAATGTTTTAAATAATATAATGACATTAATATTCCAATAAAGAATAAATGTATTTAAAATTATTAAATATAATTAAATGTTTATGTTTTAAAAACAAAAATAATATTATATTATATAAATTAAACAAGATTCTTTCTTATAAGGGATGTATCTATGATTTCTATCTTTTATGATATAGATAAATGAGAATCTCATTTTAGATTTTAGTTAATGTAGGGCCCCTGCTTAATAATTCGCCTAGGGCCCTATAACTCTCAGGAACGGCAATGATTAAAATATAAAAATTACAATCTAAATTGAACAATTCAGATTCATATTGACAAAAAAATAATAGTATGGAATTTTCACTCAACCCATAAACCAAAAACCCAATTGAAAAATTGATATTAAGAATTACAACAAAATTGTATAAATTAGCAAGTAATCTAAGAATCAATAATATAAGAAATTTTTAATCAACCCATCAATAAAAACCCAATAAAGATTCACTCTTTTTTATGTTAGAATGATTAAAATGTAAAAATTACAATCTAAATTGCATACTTCATATTCATATTGACAAATAAATAATAGTATAAAATTTTCAATCAACCCATTAAGAAAAACCAATTGAAAATTTGATAATAAGATTGACAAATAAAATTGTATAAATTAGTAGTAATCTAACAATCATTAATATATGAAATTTTCAATCAACCCATCAATAAAAACCCAATAAAAATTCAGTCTTTTAATGTTAGAATGATTAAAATATAAAATTGACAATCAAAATTGCATAATTCAGATTCATATTGACAAACAAATAATAGTATGAAAAATTCAATCAATTCATCAACAAAAAGCCAAGAAAATTAATATTAAGAGTACTTATCAGTAATATAACAATCAATATTATATGAAAAATTCTATCAAGCCATCAATAAATCAACAAAAACCCAATAAAAATTCAGTCTCTTTTACTATAAAATCAAAATCAAAATCAAAATTAAAATATAAAAAAATTAAGATTAGGTTTTGTTAAAAAACGGTTACAAACAATAAAAAATTTAGAGACAAGATAATCAAGATTGAAAGATTAACAAGATAGGGTTAAACTTACCGAAGATTAGAGATGGATGAACTGCAACAATCCCTGGGTTTCAACAATAGAAAAGATAGAGATAAGAGATAGAAGAAGAGATAGAGATGTAGAGATGGAGAATAGATGTAGATAGAATTGGAGAAGAGATAGAGATGAAAAAGAAAGTAAGCAGTAGTAGGTAGTAGGAGTAATAGGAGAGGCAGGCAGTAGGTGTAAGGGAGATCAAGGAAATCAAGAAGCAGGATTACTGTTCATTACTGTTCATCTTGTGAGACAGGAATGAACAGTAACCTGAGTAATTAGCCTCCGCGTTTTTTATATTGTACTCCCTCCGTTCCTTTTTGTTTTTCCACATTACTAAAACGGGTAGTTCCATTTGTTCTTCCACTTTCCTAAAATGGAAAGTTTTTTTTACCCTTATACCCCCCAAAACCCCATTTAAACTTAAAAAAAACGGATTATTGAAGATTCCGTTTGTTTTCTTCGTTTTCCTCCCTTGGTCATTATGACCTGCCATACTCTTTGTCTTCTCCCAGAAAACTAACCCCCCCTTTCTCTCTCTAACTCAAAACCCTTCCATGGCTTTTGATTTGACTCCCCCTGTTTATTTAACCTTATTTCTCCATTTTTACTCCATTAAAATGTAGATCTGGTTCTCCTTAACATTTTGAGGTGCGTTTTGTTTGATTTGGTTGAGTTCGAAATTGTTGCCCTCTGTTTTCGTTTCTGTTTCTTCGTCCACCTTTGTTGGTGTTCTTGTTCTTGTTCTCCAATGGCCGACGATGAATCAAACACTGATTCTACCATACCTTCGTATCTTTATGAAGGTTTATGTCTCAATGGTAAGTGTTGTTCTTGTTCCTATAATGGTAGATCCCATTCCTATTCTGGTGAAATTCTACGTTGGACCAAAAAAGATCTTCTTTCATACCAAAAGGCAATTGAGGATGATGCTATTTCAAGATTTCGTGATATTTTACCTTCTCCTACTCCTGAAGAAGAACTACCATCTCATGTTCTTGAATATTTTAAAGAGTCTCCCTCTTCATCTGAAGAAAAACCCAAAACTCCTGTTAAATCTGAAGAAGACATTGAAAATGTGGTTGTCCCTGATACTCCTGAGGAAATTATTGCATCAAGGGTTGGAAAAAACCCTAAAAAACGCAAGTGATGATTGTAAGGTTTAACTTGTACTCATTTCGTTTTTTTTTTTGTAAATTACTGATCTGGATTTTTGATTTTGCTGGTTTGGACTGTGGTTGCTGGTTTTTGATGTTTGAATTTATTATTTGATGTTACTGATCTGGTATTGGGACTACTGTTCTGATTTTTTGATGTTACTGGAATTTGATCTGGATTTTTTGATGTCACTGGAATTTTTCGATGAACCCTAATTTTTTTTTTTGCCCTAATTTTCGAAAAAAGATGTTAAAACCCCTGTGATGTATGCAACTGTTTGTTTGCTTTAACATTTCTGAAAAATAATGTATGTACAATTTGGTTGAGCAGCTTTTTGTTTAATGAACTCAATTAATTGTAGTTTAGTCATTGTTTTGTGATTATCTTCATTAGTTGTTGATTTTTGATAAACTGAGAGGTTTCACACCTCAATGATGAATCAGGGGGCAAAATAACTGAATTTCTCATTAAATAATGAAGTAATTACATGAACATGAACTAGGCTACTGTTTTTTGATGTTTGATTCACAATTAGTTGCTCCTAAATGTCTTACATGTGATTTTTAATGATGAAAAAGCATAAACTGAGGGGCTGTTTTTAACTTTAGCTTTGTGTTTCTTCCATTGCTTCATCATATGCTTCCAATGCTTGTTGACTGTTTTGAGCAGCCTCTTCATTCTCGGTTTGTTGATTGATTGGAGTTGTGTTTGGGTTTAGAAATCGAACACACTCCCTAACTAATTGGCTTGGTACTCGCACTTGTAGTCGTAGTCTTCCATTGTCTTCTTGGACCTTCTTCCCAAGATGAGGTTGAATGTAATCGTTTGACCCCTTAACCTTGAGGATTTCATTCATATGATGTTGTAATGAAATCCAAACGTTTGTTAATGTTTTTGGGTGTAACTCATCGAATGCATCTTCCACGGCCTTAATAAGCTCATTCATGTTCTTAGGCATTTTCTTGTGCATTAGTGATTGTATGCTCCTAAAAAACCCTAAGTCTAAAATGTTACAATCGGGACTATTTGGTGGTTGTTGCGTTAAAATGAAAGTTAAACCCCCCCGCCTATTGTTTTGTTGCCAAATCGGGTCATCATTAGTGATGTGTACCCTTGCATTGTCTTGTTGAATAAAAATAGTTGTGGCACCATCTCTTGGCCAGTTCCTAAGTATTGCGGGAATTAGTTGTTCGATTAACATGGTCCTATAAACCTCTTGAGTCACCGACTCGGTTGGTTTAATTTCTATAGACCCCCTTGGACGATTGATTGAGCTTCTTTGTGCCGCAACTCTATTTATGAAAGGGAATATACCAATTTTCCCATCGAAAACACATTGGCCATGTTGATTCCATTTTGGCCTCGCAACCGCCCCTAAAAACATCGCTTTTGGTATGAATTTGGATGATTTTCCCGCTCTATATGGTATTTTCTCCTTGTTTGATAAATAAACTCTTTGTGTTTTTTTGGTTAAGTAAAACCACTTTTCATCTATATGTATAAAGTCATACATGGCTTTATACATCGGATGATGATTTATGGTGTCTTCTTGAATTAGACTTAAAATCCACTCAACCCTTCTAGCCTTGTTTGCATCGGTCAATGAAGGGTGGAGTGGATTTGAGTGTGCCTTTATTTCCCCCCTTTGAATAAGTCGCCAAACCGTTGTTGGTGCCAAATCGAGACATGTTGCAACGTCTCTTATGCAAGTTCGTTCACCCATTGGCTTTGATTCAAGTACATTGGGTTGAACTTCAACTCTTTTTCTTCCACAATTACGAAACTTGGCATCGACAACATATGGCTTGTTATCTTCTTTGCTTTCGATTGTTCGCTTCCATAAGTTGCGTATTGTTCTTGGTGTGTAACCGTATTTGTTGGCCATTTTCACAAATGTACCATGAGGAAGGTTGTCATCCACTTTGATTGACAACATTTCTTGTAATATGAGATGCCTCAATTCATTCGTAAGCCTTGGCTTACGTTGAGGCAGCTGTTGTACTGGATCGTTTTCTATTGGTTCCTCCTCCGACTCTGAGCTGGATTGTGGATCGTATTGGTTTGAACCGAAATACCAAGCCCCCTGTATTTCTTCCTCGTTTTCTGAAGCCATTGGCTAATGATGCTACTGTTATTGATCTTTTTTTTGGGTTGAGATTGCTGTTTTGGAAGCTACTGTTCTGATTTTTTTTGGTATTTGGAATGAACTGGACTGTTGTTCTGGTATTTGGAAGCTACTGTTCTGATTTTTTTTGGGATGAACTGGACTGTTGCTACTGTTCTGGAATTGGAACTACTGTTCTGATTTTTTTTGGGTTTGAGATTGCTGTTTTGGAAGCTACTGTGCTGGAATGCTTGGAATTGGATCTACTGTTCTGATTTTTTTCATCCTTTAATAGCCTAATTAGGAATTTGTATAGTCAATTTAGTTAGATTAAACTTGTAATGATTGAAGTTTGTAATCCATGTAATCTTAAATTGGCCAATGCAAGGCCAAATTTTTTTTTAGTTTTGGATTGATGTATTGATGAGGATGATCAAAAGAGGGGTATTTTTCCCTCCAGAAATTTTGGTGCTAAATATGGCAACTTTCCCAATTTGGAAAGTTGTTAAGTTTCCCTCCAATGTAATTCTCTCTCTTAATAAAATCAGATTTTTTTTTTCATTATTTTATTATATCTTCAATTATTTTCTCTCTCATAATTCCAGTAACATCATTACTTCCCACTACTTTTTAATTAAAATAATACCCACTCACCCCCAAGATTCTCTTTTCCTTAATATGTGTGATTTTCCCAAATAGGAAAATCATTTAGGAACGGAGGGAGTAATAGATTTTAAGTGTTAATTATATCCATAATTAGATGAAGTAATTGAGAAAACGACCCCCAACGAAAGCGGACAAAGAACAAAATTGTTTGGTGCCTTAATAATCCAGATTCCAGGCATGGGTTTCTGTTGATTTACGCTTATCCCATGATCCCATCTCTGTACTTGCATTATTGTTATTACTCCAATAAATTTTTAAAAATTGACACTTTCAATTATTTTTAACTTTTTAATACAAAAATATCTTTTAAAACTCTGCCTTATTATCCCCTCTTTCAGTCTTTTTCTTCATTTCTCTTTATGAGCTTTTGCTGATGCTTCGAGGTAATCTCTTATATTGTTCATATGTTCATTTATTTTATGATTTACTCTTCGTTTTGTATCATTTGTGATCATGGATTCAACTGTAGTTTATTTAATCAACTAATGAAGGTTTATGAAGATTTCTTTTATTTATTTTTTTTTTTTATTTTTGGAATTGGACATATCAGCTGTATCATTAGTTCTAAGCGTTTGAATTCACTGATGAGTTTGTTTGATGAATTGATTACATGAATTGGGTTTATTTTGAAAATTTGAAAATTGGGTCTTTCATATTGACTTATGATGGCTGTGATTTGTGGAATGATTAGTTGAAAATGATACGATAATTTGAATTTAGTTGGCGAAAGGTGAGATTTTGCAGAAAAAGCTTCACTGTAATGCTTTTCTGGGCGAATGGTGAAAGTGATTGAAATTCGAAGTGTAAAAGAAAGCTGAGCTGGCAAAAGGGCTTTACAGAATGCCAATCACGTTCATATAGAAAGTTGGTGAACTGAATTTTTGTGTTTGCTAAACATACCTTAAAAAGAACTGATGTGCTTTGGCAAATGCCAATCATATCAATGATGAAAGGTGTTGTTCCATGCCCAACCTGTCAAGAGACCAACTCAACCAAAAGCTTAAGCTGATGGCTGATGTTCCAGAATATGTTATATACTCTAATACATACTTCAACTTATCTCGAATGTTAAGAAAGGGTTTTTTCGAAGCTTAGATTGTAGATGTATAGTGTAAGCAACTTAGTTTTTAATGTCAATTTGGTGGAGGTGTTTGGTGATTCTTAGACAAAAATAAAACAAAAACGCCATAGCCTTAATCTCAACAATGTGGATAGCTTGTGCATTAACACCCTTTTTTGTCATTAGTGTTTCATTGTACTGAAATTGAAATGCAAAGAAGTATTTGATAAGTTCTTCAATGAACTAAATTAAAAATAGATTGGGGCCAATGAAAATGCCACATTTTTCATTTGTGAATTGACATAAGAATGATAATTACTTCTGCGATGCTTTTCCTGCTGGTGTGATAAAGCTGAAATTGTGTGATTGTCGGCTTGTTGCGGTTGGTGCTGCTACTTGGTTACTATGTTCCTCAATTAAATTATGCAAATATTATAGTACTATAAGCTGTTAAGTTAATTTCAAACTACGTTAAGTCATTTGTGTGGACTGATATGTGCTTCAGTTTATACTTTTATAAGCGTCAGCTGAAGTTCTGTAGCACTTTTAGGGATGGGGAGATTTCTCATGAGCATGGCTCAACTTGTATTTGTATCTCTTGTCTTCCTGAGCTATATTCAGAAGGGGAATGCTGGGATAACCAGCACTTTTATTCGATCAGAGTGGCCAGCCACCGATATACCTCTTGATGATGAAGCATTTTCTGTTCCAAAAGGTCATAATGCACCTCAACAAGTAAGCACCCCTCGGACTTTATTAAAGATCAAATAAACATTATTCGTGTCGATCAATTTTTACCATTTTGAATTTCTCCCCTTATTTACTTAACCAATTATTTATTATCTTGATTCAACATCTTAGTTTGGTGAGATTTTGTGTTCAATTAACAATAACTATAACTATAACAATAACAATAACAATAACAATAACAATAAATAGAATTCTTGGTTTCAAATGTTGTACTTGCTCTTGTTCCCTATGCATGATCTACTACTTTGTGTCATTTGCATGTGGACGCTGATGAAACTTCGAGTGATTGCAGCCAATTGTAGATTCTCTTGCTGTCTATTTTTGTGTAGAGCGTGGGGGTATTATTCATACTAGAGAGAAAGAATACTAGAGAGGATAAGTTTCAGCATTCGTATTTAGTTCAACTTAGTCACTTATAGATGAAGCCCCACTTCGGTAATCTTACAAATAAAATAATGTGGACATCCTTTACTTGAATTTTCTGCTATTGATGGTTTCTTTACCCTGAATATGTAAGATTTACTCAATTGAATACACATTCTAGTTGGTTGATTTATGATCCATAAGGATGAGTTAAGAGGATTTGATATTGGTCAAGAGTTTGAGAATGGATTTTGGTGTTCCCTACAGTATAAAAAAGTGGCTGAAACCATAGTCTTTGAAAGCGATATGCTAAATCTTTGAATAATTTGAATTTGAAAGTTGAAGCCACTTGGAAATGCGAGTATGATCTCAGAATTTTCAGATTAGCATTACACATCATTTTAGGAAGTAGGGAAAGCAGGTGTGATATGTGATATTTAAAGTTGAACTGTGTTAGCTGCAGGGGATGACTCGTAGTTTCTTGTTTGGGTTAAGGTATCCAAAACTCTTTCTGCATTATTTAAAATTGTTCAACTAACGCAGTTAACAATTACTAGAAATAACAGTCACGTGCTCTTTGATCTGATGTAGCTTATGACTGTTTTACTAGCGTATCTTGAGGGGCAACCTTAAAATTGTATAACTTTCAAAGTATCTTATGTTTTGTTAGTAACTTTGGTTTTTTGCTAATCTTAAGGAACTATTTATTTTATTGGCTCTATTGATCTTTACTTTGTGCTAGATCACATAGTTGAAAATATTTTTTTTTGTTTTATAAGGCCAGAATATATGTGTTGCTTAGGGGTTCTAATATATCTCAGTAACTTCACTCCCAAAATCATTCTAGCAGGCATCATTTTTGTGTCGAGATACTTTAATCACTAGTGAAATACATCCTGTTTACTTAACTCCCAAAAGTCGATAGAAAATGGGCTACATCTCAAGTAAAAACTTGTCATATCAGCATATGAGTACCCTCCTAGTAAAAACCCTAATCGAACACTAGATATGCTAAAGGACAATCGTTGGTCTTGTTCACTCTAATTCAAATTTTTAATTACTAGTGACAAATGAATTAAGTTGCCAAAAGAATGACGATATTATTCACTAAATGGGACTCCACAAGCTCTAAACTTCATAATTGGTCTTTTGGGTGTAATGGTGGCAGGTGCGGATCACACAAGGTGACTATGATGGAAAAGCTGTTATAATCTCTTGGGTGACACCTGATGAACCAGGATCTAATAAAGTGAAATATGGTACGTCAGAGGATGACTTGCATTTTACTGCAGAGGGAACTGTTTCAAACTACAGCTTTTACAAGTATAATTCTGGCTATATCCATCATTGTCTTATTGATGGCTTGGAGGTAATCTAGCATGTTTGGGGCTAGCTTATTCAGTTGCAGTAGCGTCATTAGCTTACATATTTTCCCTTACGCTTCTATATATTGTTCAATCCCTTTCTTTTCCTTATGCAATCCAGTATGACAAGAAGTATTTTTACGAGATCGGAAATGGTGATATAGCCCGTAAATTTTGGTTTCAAACCCCTCCAAAGATTGATCCAGATTCCTCATACAAATTTGGCATAATTGGTTAGCTGAATCTTTTCCAATCTATTTATTTATCTATATATTTTTTTTGTGCTGTTTAAATTTGAATACATTATGTATCTTTTAGAGTTGCTTTTAGATATGCAAACTGCAAACTTGGATGATATAAGCTAGTTCGGTGAACATTATCTCTTGAGTAATATTTTGAAAATTTACATTGCTCGCATCAATTAATCCTTTCACCAAAATCTTCACTTGAATAGGCAATGTTGCTGCGGTTCCCAAAAAATCTCTTTTTATTTTGAATGAAATGCAAATTCTTGATTCTTTTGTTCTATTATGTCAATAAATATTAATATTCTGAATATGAACATGTCTGAACTCTAAAACATTTGACTAGTGAATTTTATTACTAAATTCAGTTTACTCTTTGTATTGGATTCACACGCCTTGACTAGAGAAAGACTGATATTCACATTCTATTTGGTTTGTGTAGGGGATTTGGGCCAGACATATAACTCTCTATCTACACTCGAGCATTACATTCAAAGTGGGGCACAAGCTGTTTTATTTGTTGGAGACCTTTCTTATGCCGACAGATATCACCGTAATGACATTGGAATGCGATGGGATACATGGGGTCGTTTTGTTGAAAGAATAGCTGCATATCAGCCTTGGATTTGGTCTGCTGGGAATCATGAGATAGAATATATGCCTGACTTGGTAAAACTATTGAATATTTTGTTTGGTTTTGTTTGTATAATATGAACGTTGTTCTCTATTTCACGACATTTTATTGTAAATATTCGATGATCGTCCTCTTTAATCTTGTCAAAATTTTGACAATTCTTTGGTAAATTGACTTTTATTGCTTTGATTTAGACACAATCAACTGGGTTTTTCTAAGTTCCATCAGTTTCTAGTTTGACAATGCATATGAAACGTGTATCCTCTATATAGAGCTTGATCGCTAAGAAAGGTTTTATAAACAACTCAGAAGTTTGAGCTAACTATCATATTCTGATTGAATGGCGTATGAACCATATTATCTATGAAATACACGACCGAGATAAAGCTAATGTTTATTTATTTATTCTGTTATTAATCTATGTTCAGGGAGAAGTTGTGCCTTTCAAATCATATCTCCAGAGATATGTGACTCCTTATGCGGCTTGTCAAAGCAGTGATCCTCTTTGGTATGCTGTCCGACGTGCATCTGCCCATATAATTGTGCTTTCCAGCTATTCTCCTTTCGGTAAGCGTCTTTTGGAGATTCATCAAAGCATATGTATTTATCATCCATCTTACGCATGCTTCAATAGAAGACTTCAAATATCCTTAGGAAAGTTACCCCATTTTAAATTGACTGACTACGTACGCTCTTACTGGATCCAACCAATCGTAGTTCGATTATTATTATCCATGTAATACCTTACATGGAATGACCTTTAGCAATTCCAAACAATGTTGGAACTTGCTTCATCACACAACTTTAGTTAACATGTTTATGGGGTTTTTATCTGGAGAACTTCACCTTTCTATAAGACATCTTGCACAAAATGATATCTTACATCTTTATGTTTGGTGCAAGCATGATGCACTTGATTCTTTTGACACAATCTTGTTGTAAACCCAACTCATCTAGGAGACTCCTAGCCATAATGCCTCTTTTACCCCTTCAACTCGAACCATATACTCAACCTCTATAGTAGAAAGAGCCACTGTAGCTTATACAACTTACTAGATTACCTAATATTTTTAATGCATACCTAGTAGTACATCGTCGTCCATCTAAATCACCAACATAATTACTATTAATAAACCCACTACTTTTATAGTGGTCTCCACCAAAGCATAACCTAGTGTCGATGGTACTTTTCAAGTACCTAAGAATCCACTTCAGTGCTTCCTAGTGTGTCTTTCCTAGATTCGCCTAAACCTACTAACAACTCATTGCTTGTGGAATATAAGGGGCATTTTCTAACCATTGCATACATTATGCAGCCTACTGCAATGGCATAAGGTTTATTCTCCATTTAAGCTTTGTCTTCAATTATTGTGGGATATTGTTTACTTGAGAGCCTAAAATACAGAGCCAATGAAGTCACCATGAACTTACCCATTTTCATACCAAACCTTTCAATGAAACGTTCAACATAGCCTTTCTCGCTCAAAAGTTTTTTTGGACTTGATAAATCTGTTTTAATATCTATATCTATTTTCCTTAGCCGCTCCCAAGTATTTTGTTTCAAACTCTTCAAAGGGCTAAAAGTTTAACCTATTCATTTCCGCTTTGCTCTTCGAAGTAGTAAGCATGTCATCCACATACAATAGAAGTTAAGTATACTCATATTCATGAAGCTTATAAATGTATACGCAACAATCATAATTACTTTTTCATAAAATATCAAATCGATTGTACCACGGTCGGGGAGATTGTTTCATTACCCTCAACCTTCAAACCCTCGGGTTGATACATTTAGATTTCTTCTTCCATGTCACAATGTATTAATGTTGTCTTCACATGTAATTGTTCCAACTTAAGATCACCATGAGCGACAAAGACTTAAAAAACTCTCATATGGATGTGTACATTACCACTAGTGTAAATATTTCATTGTTAACTGTACCTTTCTATTTTGCATAACCCTTTACCCTAACCTGGCTTTAAACCTTGGTAGGCTATTCTTTCCTTTTATCAAACCACTTGGTGATGGGATCCCCTCTCATGTTTTATTCTTATGAAGAGACTACATCTCTTCTCCATGGCAACCAACTCTCATTAACCTTGTCACTAATAGCTTGTTTGAATAGGACTGTTTCATTACCCTCCACCTGAAGTGCATACTCTACTAAATTGATCGGTCATGATGCCTCAAAATTGTTTTTGACCCAAACTTCTAAACTACTTTATAGTTTCTTTTTGGCTTTGTTGATGCCTAAAAATCATGTGTTGTTGTTTATTTTTTGTAATACATGTAAATTTTCTAGTTGAATCTCTTCATGATCAAGTTCATCCTCTTCCTTATGTTGAGTTGCTATAGGATGTTCCGTTTAAACATGACTAAAGTGTATTGGTTGATATTTAGACTCTATCTCCACCACTTAAGTATTTGAAGTTTTCCCAATAGCAATGAACCACTTTGAATACCCCAAAAATATTGCTTTACTCTATCATCAAGTTTATTATCTTTGACATGATAACAAGGTGTGTCTCCAAAAGCTCTACGTTCTCGTAATCTACATGTACCCTTAACCACGCTTTATAAAGCGTATCTCCATATGAAACTTGAATGAGTCGAATAGTTCATTTATATGCTTGAGAAAGTAAATCCAAGCATACTTGGAATAATTATCGACAAACGTAACAAAATATCTAGAAAACTTTAGTCAAGCTCCATATATAACAGTCTAACAACGCTCTACTTTTGTGCTTGCTTGTGGAGAACTTCACTTGTGTGCCTTTCCGTATAAACGATGTTCACAAATCCATTTGTGCTTTCTTCATATTCTTCAACAAACCTTGTCCACAAAGCAATACTTTAGTTTTATCTCCCCTCCCTTTCTTTTTCCCTTCCATCTCCTTCCCCTTTCTTTTCCACCATTTGCTTTCCCTCCTAAAATGTTTCCATACGTACGTTGTAAGGTATTCTTGGTTGTGCTAGATTTAAGCTAATGCCTTTGGTTTGAGACTTGCTAGTCAATTGAGCCATGACGGATCTATGAGTGACTTTTTCACAATTTTGGTTGGAATTATATGTTAGTTCAACTGAAATGGAAGGTTTATTTGGTCCATGTTTGTTTCGATCTATGTTTAATATCATTTTTATGCTTGTTCAGCATGCTGCACTGAAGGTCATGAGCGTGCTTTTTCTTTTTTTTTTTTCCTGCTCTTTTTCCGTATAGTTGAGATTTATAAATGGGATTCCTCAACAGTGAAATATACACCACAATGGAGGTGGCTTGAACAAGAGCTAGCTAGAGTTGATAGGGAAAAGGCGCCTTGGTTAATTGTTTTGATGCATGTCCCAATTTACAACAGTAATGAAGCACATTTTATGGAAGGTGAAAGCATGCGATCTGTTTTTGAAGAATGGTTTGTTCGTTACAGAGTTGATGTGATCTTTGCAGGCCATGTTCATGCATATGAAAGATCGGTAGGTCTTTTCTACGTTTACATTGATTTTTACTCTGCAGAAGATTAACCCATTTGATTAAACGTTGAAGATGAATTCAGTGAATGAAACCATGCTAAAATAATCAATTGTGTGAAAATACTAAACACTACTTGCATTGCAGTAGCATGAGTTTGGGAACTGATCTATATACTGTTTTACCATATAATATGTAGGACTAGGATATGCTTTTAAAGGCACTAAACTATGAATTATTATGCATAGGGTTTAGAGTGAATTTATTTGGTTTCACACCATGGTTGTGCTAGTTTGATATGATTGACATGTTTTCTTTCTTTTCACTTTTAATAAATTCTGATTGCCGCAAATAACAAAAACGACATCCCATTGCTCCATTGTCAGTAAGTGGCTCCCACCTTGGTGAAGTTTGGAAGTCGGAAGTACTCAACCTTATCCTTTTTAATTATAACAAAATTGTTATTTCTTGGTAGCAAACATCACAACTTCACCTATAAAAGTGCACAAGATTTAATTAGTCATTTTAAAACAGTCTATTATAAGGTGAAATCAAAGAACTATAAGTCTTAGCCCCATGGAAATAAGAGACAATAATTTCTGATTGCCAAATTGGTCTGATTTTGAGATTATAGTTCTGTGTAAATAATAGAAGAACCACTATTCTGTGTGAATTTCTAAACTGATTGTAATTTTTTTCATTTTTCAGTATCGAATTTCAAACATACATTACAATGTATCAAGTGGTGAACGTTATCCTGTTCCCGACAAAGGAGCTCCGGTTTATATCACTGTCGGAGATGGGGGAAATCAAGAAGGTCTAGCTGGAAGGTGAATTGCTAGACCCAATTTTTCAGAATATCATAAAATGGATCAGTAATCATTTGCTACTTTTTCCGTGTTGGGATGTTCTTGAAAGCTTTTAATGAAGCTTCTCGTTTTTTGTTGTTCAGATTCAGAGATCCGCAACCTGAATACTCGGCGTTTAGAGAAGCTAGTTATGGTCATGCAACACTGGAGATTAAGAACAGAACGCATGCTTTGTACCACTGGAATCGAAATGATGATGGAAAGAAAGTGCCTACTGATTCCATGGTACTGCTGAACCAGTACTGGTAAGTTCAATATTTGCCTTCTTGTAGATGGTCTTTTCGGATAAGTTGCACGCTTCCAGAATTCTATATCTTTGTGTGATTGAACATTTAAAGGCTTATTGTACGCTTCGTAACCTTATAATTTTCTTCTTTGAAATAAACGCTGTTCGTTTAACAGAAATGTTTTTTTTTTTACCTTGAAATCTCGCAAAATGCTTGTTAACTCAGATTAAGCACCATTATCTGTAAAACTGTAAACACTTCCACGATATTATGTTCTTCAATATCATCTACTCCCTCCGTTTGTGAATTTGCGACTGACCATGAAATATGATAGGGGAAACGTCATTTAACTAACCAATTCACAAGGACGAAAGGAGTAATCGTGAATGTTTCCCTCAATGGATTACTTCATTTTACTTTTTAGACGAGACTCTCCATGGAGAACTCGGTGTATCTAAGAGAGCACAATTGTTATTTATCTTATAGATCGGTTTTTAAGAACTTTGTTGAGAAAATGTGTTGTTACATTGATACAGGGCTAGCACTAAACGGAGGAGGAAGCTGGAGAATCCGCAATCTTTTGGGTTTTCTTCTTTTTGATTTCAGGGTGAAACTTTGGATAATGTTATCAGATGTTCAACTTCAGATAATCCAACCATTGTGCTGTAATTTTATGATCATTGATAGATGTCTTCTTTATTCACTGTCGTCTTTCTCTTTTCTTTCGCTTCTTGAGTATCTTCATAGCGCCTCCTCGTTTGATCTCTTTTTTGAGCAATCTCAAGAACGGATTTCAACACTTGACAAACAAAAGTGTATATGTAAATACGAGGATGGCATGGAACGACAAGACCTTTGTAGTAAACCTATTGATGAAAGTTGTATGTCAAATCCTTGTTTCAATCTGTCTTGATTACTTTTCTATATTTGCTTTTTCTATTGGGAAAATTTGTTCGAGAATAATCCCTACTTTTTAGTTTTTCTGTGAGTAATCCCTACTTTTGATATTCATGAATAATCTGAACTTATCACCTTATTTGCTCACACTACACCCTTCAAAACTGTGACGCACTATCAGGCCCATTCCTGAATTTTTGGTGGGCCATGGACGAGATTAGAAATTGGGGCCCTTATTGCCTTATCAGTATCGCTAAAAGTTTTCCATCATAATTTTTTTTATAGGATCCACAAATAGATAAATAGCTTTGTGATTCTTTTATTTGTTGAATTGATTTTGTTTCATTATTCACAACACGATGTATATTTTCATGGCAACATTATAATATGCTATCACAAATTCTACAATGAGACAGTCTCACCGTGAAACGGTATCATACAAGACAGACGTGTTAATAACAAAAGTAAAATTATGATGGAGCAATATGACTTGATTCTTAAATACTGAGTATCAAACTCTCCAAATTGCATTCCTTTAATTCAATGAATAGTTAACATTACTTGCTAATAATATTCCACTATTACTTTTTAATTCTTTAATTTTTTTAATATTTAAGTATAAATTTAAATCTACCGAAGTTTTAAAATATGGGGCCTTGGGCGTTGGCCCCACCGGCCCTGGGTCAAATACGGCCCTGCTCGCTACTAAAGATGGGCACGGGTCTTGGACCCTAAGGGTCTAGACCCGACCCGACCCTAATTTTGAGGGTATGAGTCCACCTTTTATTGGACCCTATCAATCCGGGTCGAATCTAGGTTCATGACCTTAGGGTCCGGGTCCGGGTCTTCACATCTGAGACCCATATTCGACCCAGATCCGACCCATGGACCCATTTACATATTTTTTTTAAATAATTATATATTAGGCGTTATGTGTGTTTAATTGCTTGATTTGAATTTTGTTATATTTTTTAACATTGCGTTATTTTGAACTTTATCGATTCATGTAATTTAAAATTTGGTCGTTGTATCAATATTTTAAAAATTATAGACTTGATAAATATTTCGTTATAAGAACTTGAATGTTGAAAAACTTCCTATGTTTCGCTCAATTAGTATAAAGTACTAGAGGATTCTCGTTAGTCGAAAATGTTTAAATAATTTTATGCAAATGGTTGAAAATTGCACTTCATAATATATTTTTTAAAAAATTTTTGGAAAAAAAATAAAATTGTATTGGACCCAGATCCAGACCCTAGACCCTTCAGACCCTAAGGGTCTGGGTTCCGGTCCAAAATTTTTAGACCCTATGGATCTGGGTCCGGGTCTGGGTCCAATAAAAAAATTAGGGTCTGGATCTGGGTCTCGCTGGACCCGACCCAGATCCGACCCATGCCCATCCCTACTCGCTACAGCAGGTGATAGAGCTGTCTCTAACTTGTGCTCTTCCTTCTTATTGCTGCCATATTGTTCCTCCTTCATACTCCATTTCTCCATTGCTAAATCCAAATTTATGAGAGAGAAAATTCAGTTCATCATTTTACTAAGTATTTTTTTTCTCTTTTTTTTACAAAAATGAATTATGATTCGAAAAATGATGAATCCAAATTTCAAAATAATGATGAAGAATAACAGCATACACAAGGCTAAAAGAACAACACCGTTTCATAATTATGATGAACAAAAACATAATTTCGAAATTTTTTTATTTGAAAATTAAACAGAAATTCCCACATTTAAAATAGCAGAAATTCACACATTTATTCAGAAATGCTAATTGGGTGTGAATAATGAATCCTAGCATTAGGGAAATGCGAATCGAGGGTTTTAGGATGAACCCTAGAATTTTGGGGGTGAAATTAAATGGAATATAATTCAAACTGGCATGGAATTAAATGTTGAGGAAGGTTATTTTGGTGAAGACATTAAACTCAGCTTTTCGACCTGCTGTAGCCGGTCACAATTTATGTGGAAGTGTTGTATGCAACTAAGGTGAAAAGTTCGGATTTTTCATGAATAATCAAAAGTATTAGTTATTCACAGGAAAACGTAAAAAGTAGGGATTATTCTCAACAATTTTTCTTTTCTATTATACAGCTTTGTCCACATGCAAAGACTTGAGATAGGAGCCTCAGAGGCCCTAGGTTCACTATTGTCGGACACATAAGTGTTGGCGCCACATACAAGACAACCGCAAGTTGATGTCAAATTTACCGCCAAAAGTATCCTACAGTTGGCTATGATCCACATAATACAAATTTTGAAAGATTTGTTGATTTCAAAAGTAGTGTTTAGAATTTGGTCATATCTTAGTTGGAGGGAATACCACATTCTCTATGTAAGGTTTTTGAGATTGATTTTAATATTTTCCTTTATTTTTCTCAGTCTACGTTATCCTCTAAATATAAAAAGAGTGTAAGGAGTGAATACTGTTCATCATGAACAGTAAAACTACTGTTCACTCCTTATACTCCATTTCGTTCTGATTCGCAGTGCTTCAAGACACTTTTGATGGCTTTCTCTCCCTCTACTTTCCTCTTTCCTCTTTCCTTTTTGGATTTAGGTACGTTTTACTCCTTTAATTACTTTCATTTTTAGTTTGGATCTTCATCATCATCGATTTTTGCTTTGATTCTGCATTTGCTGTCCTCATTCCCCCTCTTCCTCTTGCGTGAAATTCATCTTATCTTAGGGTGTGATTGTGGTTCTGATGATGCCAAACTGCAGAAGACGAAAAGACGGTGGTGTTACTTCTCTTCTTGCTTCTGATTTTACTTTTCAACGGCGATGATGATGAAGACAATGATGAAGGTTAGTTTCTGATCTGTAAGTTTTTGGTTGATTGGGTTTATGGGATTTCATTCATTTACGATTGTAGGTTCCTCTTGATTGATATTTCTATGAAAGTTGAGATTTTTATTTGAGCATTCAGGTTCCTCTTGAGTTGTCCCTTTGTTTTTTCATCAAATATCTTCCTAGAGTTTGTAGTACAAATTTTCAGGAAAATAATGTTTGTTGGACTTATAACCAGATCTAATTTGCTGTTTGTGGGAATTGTGTGCTGGATTTTCATATTTCTTGGTGGGTATTAGACTACCTTACTTAATTTGTAATGGAGGAACCAGAAAGCTTACTCCAAGGCTTCCAAGCTTTTCGATAGCATCCAAGAACACTTTAATTTAGGGCTTCTCAATTGACAATGTGAGCTGATGTTGCTGATTTAGCTGATTTCATAAACCCGAATTTGAATTTTGCTCTCATCTAAACAAGGTATTTTTTCCAGAATTTTATCAGATTTCAAAAGGTAGAACAAATTACGAAAAACCCAGATTTGATTTTGATCATGTCGATCTCTGATTTTGTTCATTCAGTCTCCTACTGTACAACACTGAAAAGGTTTTATTTTATATTTTTGTCAAAACCCCACCTTTTTTCTCTATCACTATAATTAGTAAGCTTCATTGATTATTTGTTTTTTCTTTTTTTACTGATAATTATTCTGAATTCTGGATATTTTTTTTTAAATTGTGATAGATATCAAATTGGGGATAGATATCAAAATACTGATCATGCCAATGATGAGGTTAGAATTTGGATATTATCTTTTTCAATTGGCATCACAAAGTTGTTCATGCAATCAAATCATTTTTACTCCTCTTTTGATTACTCTTGACTCAAATATGCCATTTTAGTACTGGGGGAGATGAAAGACTGAAAGAAAAAGGAAGGAGTAGTTGCTTGGATGTCGAGTGAAGACCAACAAATGAAGCATTACATTGATCTCTATGCTTGGGTTTTTAAAAAAACTGCTATCTTTTTTGGTTGATAAAAAATACAAGGTAATTTCTTGTAGTTTTCATTACGAGGTAATTGGTTGCTCTTTTCATTACAAGGTAATTTATTGTTGTTTTCATGTTTCAATTTTGATTATCAATCCTGTTGTTTTCCGGATTACGAAGGGTAGCAAGAAGATTGTTTACAAGCATATAATATTGCTTTCAGATTGGTCTCAGACACAATGAATCAATTGTAGTAAGGTTACTTGCTGCCCTAACGAATGTGCAAGACTCAAATGGCCGAACTTGGATTTGTCGATGATCGTTCCAATAGGTATCAGGTACTACTTATACAAACATAAAGCTATTAGAGCCTTTGTTAAGATAAAATTGTTGAGTTTTTCCAGTAATCAACATTTTTGCCTTCAAGAATTCCAACCTTCCAAAATCAATATTTAAATTTGAAGTGTAAAAATGCAGTAACATTCTCTATTGCGATAGCGAAACGGTAATGTGGAATTAATGAAAGTGATGTAGTCATCGTAACGACTAAATATCAATCGAATCATTAGATAATGATTCAACCTTAATCATGGGTTTTTTACACCATTACAACGCGAGAAATATTAGTTCATTTGTTTAAAACCTTTACATCTCGGCCGATGCAGTGCGATGCGCTCTCATTTTTATACTATAAATGCACCCTTAGACCTCTCTTTATTCGAGTTTGCAATTCCGTTACAATATACCATGGATTGTGAAGAATTATAATGAGAAGCCTCTGGAATGCTCGTGGCTTGGTCGATGAAGCAAAGAAGCAAATTGTCATTCCTTCAATATGTGTTGTTCATCTTTATTATCTTACATCTTGCAAGTTCTAATGCTAATTTTATCTTGATTGAATTTTTGTGTTCATATTGGAGTATTTGAACTACATATTTGACTCTGTTATTAGTCCCTTTTTTATTAACCTTAATAATTTTGTGAGTTCTATAGCAATGGTAGTTTAGTTCGCAATGGGAATCGGTGCCACGGAAGGAACTATAATTCTGCTATTGAATTTGTTCACTTAATTTTTGCTTAATGCAAATGAAAATTGTTTGGTCTACTTGATGCAAATGAAGTTAGTTTTCACTTAATTTTATTCACTTTTAACTCTTGATGCCAATGAAAACCTGTTTTCAATTATGGAGCTTAAGTATATTTTTAGAAGATTACAGACTTATATGTATCTACTTGCTACACCTTTTAGTAGTGGAATGTTTCAATGCTTACATTATGTTTTTTTAAACTCTTGTTCACGCCATTCCGTTTGTTTCTGATTGAGGAAATGAGGAATCTGTATAATTGTTATAAGATTGTTATTATTCTATTTTATTTGTTTATCATTAGAAAAAAAGGTTTAATGTAAAATCTAACAACACACTAACAAAGACATGAACTTTAGGGGTATATGATAGTTGATATTATAATGGATCAATAAGCTGGATAAAGAGAGTAGATTGAATCATTCTTCTTTTCATTAACTGATTGCAATAACTTAAATCATATGACGTTTTTATTTATGTGACTTTGTCAGTGATATTTTCTACCATGACTCAATTGGAAATAACGACTTTTTATTTTTGTTCGGATCTAATTTAAAATGTTTGAAATCCAGGGGGTTTATTGGATTTTTGGCTGCTTGATAGCTTTAGCGGCGAGAATGGAGATATAAATCTACGAGAAAGAGTTGGAAAGCCACAGGAGGAGAAACCTTTAGTGATGAATGGAAAGGATTGTGTATCCGCGGAAGGGAATTGAGTCTTCTACGTGTTCTACATTTACTCCTCTCGAACTTCGATTGTATTACTTCACATTCCATTTTCTATTCAATTTTTCTTTTGTTTAATGGAAATTTAGGGTTTTTGTTTAATGGAAATTTAGGATTTTTGTTTATTTTGAATGAACTCTGATCAGATTTTTATTTGGATTTAGGGATTGATCAATTCACGTTAAACGTCGCCACGAACCCGATTGCAAAGTTAATGTAATTTCTTCTTCAATTTCATGAGTATTTCTCAGTTTAAGGTTTTAATTCCTTTTCTGTTGTTTGATTGATATTTAAAAGGTTTATACTTGTATTCTTTTTAATGGGTCTTTGTTTATGTTTACTGGGTTCTGGGTTATTTTTGTATTTGCTTTACTTTTGCTAAAAAAATATAGAAATTTTAATTTTTTTTATCTGGGAATGGATATTTACGGTTTAAAGCTCAATTTTTTTGGCTTTATATGATGTGAGCTATAAACTAAATTAGGGATGCAGCCGTCGGAACTGTTTTGCTGGTATTTCATTTTTGCTTTGTGTTTTTGTTCTTCCTTCTATTTTTTTGCTTCTTTTTTTGTTTAATTAGTATTATGTTATATGCTATTTGTTTGTAAATTGAACTTTACTCTCTAACATTCTCATCCTTTTTCACATTTTTGATTTCTCTAACTTTGATTCAGGCTAATTTAATTTAGCCAAAGGAAAATGGGAGCTTACAAAGGTACTAACATTCCCATCCCTATTTGTTTGTTTGTTAATTGTTAATTTTAATTTTCAATTTGTTTGTGTTTTTAATATGAAAGTTCAAATCTTTTTGATGTTTATACACAATTCTTACTTTTACTTTTCTTACTTTCATGTTTATTCATATGTTTTTACTTTTGGTTTTCAATTGTTCATGTATCGTGACCGAATTTTAATTTCTTTTATTTTCGGGTGGTTTTGGTTGTAGCTTAGAGTGCCGAATATAGGGCTCTTCGTGTAAATGCGCTTAAGGTTTTTTTAATATATTTTTTACTTTTTTTTTTCAATTTTAAGGTGTACTTTTATGAAATTAGGGTTTATACTGGTTTTATTTGTAAAGGATTATAATATTTCATCAAATTTTATAGTTTAGGCATCTTACATATTGTTTCTCCAATTCTATTCTTTTGCATTCTCACGCTCATCTTCTGATTCGTTTCAATGTTGTTCTTGATTATCTTTGATCTTCATATTTGGGTCTTTTGGGGGTTTTCTATTAGTATTAGCAATTTGTAATAAACGGCCAGTAGATTCGCTTATTCCTATTTTTTGAAACAAATTTCTTGAAGATGGAGGTAGATTTTGATTAATTCACATCATTGCTTCTTTTGAGACCTATTTAATAAAACATTATATGTTTGTTGTACTTTAGTGTTGCTCCATACATGTGGTGAGCTAGAGACATCTGTTTCATACCAAAGTTTTGCATTGTTCTTTTTCGTTATGTTCAAAGGAAATTTTTTAGCTACTTCTTCATTTCCCTCATTTATCCTTTCACCCAGGTTCCTGAATATATTAGTGGCTTAATCTCTTTCATTAATTTTGTTATTTATTGCAATTTTCGTTAATGATTCGAATAAATTTGAAGGATTCGAGACAAGAAAAACGCTTTCTTAATTTTCTTTTCTTGGTGTTAAAGGTGTTAAATTCATTTCTTTTACTTATACTTCTACTTGAGGTAGAAAACATAGAAGGGTGTTTTGATAAGGTGTTCTGATGGGTGTTACATTTAGGTTTTCTTGTGCATTTTTGGGTGTCACATTCTTAATTAACTTTAATTTTTACTAGCTATCTTTCACATTGTTAGCTAATTTGAACTTGGTGATTATTTTTCTTGCTATTCAACTGAAGCTTTGGAGTTTTATGCCACGCATTTCCAACTGTTCATGGATTACTTCTGTACCGTGTTGCTACTTCTCGCCATTTCATAAGCAAGGTATTCAAAAGTTTTTCACCTTTACAATCTTTGTATTGGTTACCCTTTTGTTCAACTGTGCATTGCATTTTTTTATTGTTCATTTGCTTGGTTGAACCCTATTTCCCCACACTCCTTTTCTCTCTTCAATTTGGGTTTGCTTTGTCTTCATTTTAGATCTCAATTTTCTACATTTTATCTTCCATAATTTCCTTTTGTATTTGCTTATTCTTTCCATCTTTATAGGTTTGGTATTTGAATTTGTGACTTTGTTGGCCATTTTCGTAGGTGGTTTGATGTTAGGAGTATTGCAAAGAAGTTTTCTATTTGAAATTCCTTAAGTTTCCAATGTTTACAAGGTACACTATTCTAGAACGAGTTGCTCTTTATAGTGAAAAGGCTTATTTGTTTCATCATCTTCTGTATTAGTTTGCTAAAGAGAATATTTTTTTGATTATTGTTGCTATAAAAAGAGAGGTTTGTTGGTCAACTTAAGGAATCTTATTTTATAAGGATTATTTCTATTATTCCATAGATAGTTGTATGGTGCGAAATCAGTGTAAGGTTTCCAAATCACTTACGAATGTTGCTATATAAAAAGTGAAGTGCTTGAAACTTTGATTCTGCAATTTAATTATATATTCATCAGTGAGGTGTTGTTCGTATAAAGGTAATTTTTTTAAAAATTAGGCATTGCTTCACTAGTGGAAAAATTGACATTTGCTGCGGTTTTTTAGCCTTTATGGGCTGCGTATTTCGACCCCAGCCTTTATTGGAGCAGCCCAAAGTAATAATTAAGGGCTGCGGTCAAAATACGCAGCCTAAAATAAGGAAAGGGGCTGCGGACATGGGCCAAAACCGCAGCCCTTAAGTCATTTTTCAAAATAAAAAAAAAAACCATTAGGGGCTGCGGACATATACAAGAACCGCAGCCCTTTTAGTCATTTAGAAAATAAAAAAAAAAATCTTAATCTGAAAATGAACCCAGAACAAGAACATTATCAAACATAAAAAAAATACAAAGATCGAACATCAAACATAATAAAAAATACAAAGATCCCAAACGAAATATACAGATCTGAACATTAATACGAAAAAAATACAAAGTAATAATAGCAGCAAATTTTTTTGATACAATACAATGAAATTAATAAGAAAAAAATACAATGAAATCAAAGGTCATCCAAACTTAACCTTGAATTTCACAAACGAACATCTTCAAGATCCCAAAAAATACAGATTTGAATTTTTTTTGAGGAACCTTAAACGAACCTTGATACAGATCTGAACATCTTCAAGAAATCTTCATCAAAGGTCTGTTTGAGGAATCTTAAACGAACCTTGATAGCATGAAATAAGGTCGAAATCTTTATCTGTTTGAGGAACAAATGGAGACTTCATCTTCATCTTCAAAAAACAAATATAGGTCATCCAAACTTCACAAATATGGGTCATCAAACCCAGAAATCAAAAAATTTCACAAAAAAAACGAAAGAATAATAAAAAATACGAAAGAAGGAGGCTTATCTGTTTGAGGAACAAATGGAGACTTCATCTTCATCTTCAAAAAACAAATATGAGTCATCCAAACTTAACCTTGAATGGTCGAAAAAACCTCAAAATTTTCGTTTTGAATGGTCGAAAACGAAGAACTACTGATGAAGGCTGATGAAAACGATGAAGGAAGTCTTTAATTTAAGTTTAGAGAAGATGAAGGCTGATGAAAACGTTTTGAATGGCTGATGAAAGGTCTCAAACTTCTTAGAGAATGAAAACGGCTGATAAGGTCTCAAAACACAAAGGAAGTCTTTAATTTCTTAGGGTTTTATTAATGAAAACGGCTGGCATGAAGTTTCTAGGGTTTTATTAAGGGCCCTTAGCTTTAATTTTTTTTTTTTTTTATTAATTTGGAATAATTAAGGGCTGCGGACATCAATAAAAACCGCAGCCCCTTTGCTTTAATTTTTTTTTATTTTCTTTATTAATTTGGAACAATTAAGGGCTGCGGACATCCATAAAACCGCAGCCCCTTTAGTATTTTTTTTTTGATGAATTTTTTAAGGGGTTAAGGGCTGCGGTCAATGCCAAAAACCGCAGCCCCTTAGTAATTTTCTTTTTTCCAACTTTTTTATTACTCATATGGGCTGCGTTTTCCTAACAACCGCAGCCAATAAGCAGCAGCCAATAGCTTTTTTTCCACTAGTGCTTGTTTATTTTACATTTAAGGGAAGTCAGCAATAGGGATCGCATTGCAAAATCATATTTGTTTACGCAATCATAATCATTATTTGGTTTTCAGGGATGAGGATGAGTTTTGAACAAGCATTGTCCTCAGTACTTGGAATTGAGATGGAAAGTGAAAGTAAGCTCCAACATTTATGCAACCCAGCGGATTTCAGATATTAACATGTCATTTTATTTCTTTTTTGTTGTTTCCTTGTTGCATTTCTGGTATTTTGCATTAGACATATGGAATTAGGAACTGCTTTTTTATTGGACTTCAATGAGGTATTCATGAGGTTTAACAGCTTTTTTATTGGACTTCAATGAGGTATTCATGAGGTTTAACAACTGCTTTTTTATATCCTTGTTTCCTTGTTTGATATTTGTTTTTTAATTTGTTTATTTTGATGCATTTCGAAAGGTAGTTGTTAATCAAACAAATGATGAACAAGTCAGCAATAATCAAGAAGATTTTCATCACTTCATGCTCATATCTGCTTTAGCAATGAACAAATTAGGGTTTAATCGATTAAATCAGGTAATTTGTGTTATTCAATCATTTCTGTAAAATGAAACGATCCAGAACCCATATTAATATACCCAACAAATATTTTTTCTTTGTGTTTCATTTCTGAAAAGTATAGTATAGAATTCGGAAAGAAAAGATCTATTAGAAACCCAACCCCTTATTCGAATTATACTATGTTACATTGATCACATCCACGCAAAAGATGAACAAGTAGTCATAATGCATGGATTGTGAAAGCAATCATTGGATATCCAACGATTGCTTTTTTTGATACCCAATTATTGCTTTCACAATCATTTGAGTAAATGAAACTTTTGTTCAAGACTTGACGCATGGATTGTGAAAGCCATCATAAGTACTTTCATTTGATCGGGAATGACAAGCTTATCCATATCGGTCCGGTTATCTATGAACAAGTAAAAAATAATTGCAGCATCATGCAATATCATTGCACAAAACTTGACATTTTCTTTTGCTTACTTTTATGCTTGCTTGTGTGGAATTTAAGTGTTGAGTAGCCTTCTAGGGGAGCATGATTGTGTGGAGCATTGTTGGTTTTTGGGAGGTGGTGTTTTGGTGGCTTTGGTCTTAGTTGAGGATGGATTTTGGTGACTTTGGTCTTAGTTGAGGATGGGTTTTGGTGGATTAACTGGTTTCTGCTCCGTTTCAATTTGTTATCTGTACCAGTGAAGATTCGGCTTAAGTTTTTTTAACCTGTCCGGTTGACAAAGGCCTGATATGTGTCATGCTATAAATGAATTGGCCCATGGGCAAACCATTTCAGCCTTCTTCATTAGACATGTAATAATTGTTTGTTATTGCGAAAATCTTATGGTTTCATGCATGCTAAACAAACTCGAGAGCAAGCTGCTTATGAATTCTAACTGAAATATTATGTTCGCTGCTTATTTACCAGACAAGGGAAAACCAGCGAATGTGGAAGAGTCAAGTGATACTAAGCAAAATGTAGAGATATAGAGCCCAGTTTTTGAGGAGAAAGCAAGTAATGGAGATCAAATCCCAGAGAAGCGATACTAGATTGTTTTTTCGGATACAGAGCACAGTCTCCACATTTTTCTATTAGAACTCAAAATCCAATAGAGGTTGCATACTAATGTGAGATATAAATCAGCACAGATAATTCTTGTAGCTACTTCTGATGTGCAATGTCCGGTGTATAGTATTCAATTTCCAAAAAAAATTAAAATTGACACAACTTCAATTTCTCATGATTTTTCAAATTTTACTCAAATGTCCATTGTTATTTAGATGTTGATATACCTGTTGCCTCATATTTTTCTCAATCAATTCTAATTCTTTATTTTTTGATCTTTTCCAGATTATTTTGGGTTCTTTTCACCAGTAAATTTCAAATAATTTTTAATATAACCATTGATTTTTTATTCTTTCTTTTCTTTTAAGAGATACATAGGCATGTGTTATTTTATTCTTTGCTTGTATAACTGATATCATATTTTTAATATTGTAATGAAACTGTTTTGTGCTTTATGCTACTAAGTTTATATTAAGTGTCATATTATTTTTTTTCTTTTAAGGGATACAAAAATTGTTAACTTGCAACAATGCTAAAACTATACTTCACCTAACTAAAAATCTAATTCGAAAATATATATGACTTTTCAAAATCAATACTTTAATATTTATTAATAATAGTTTTGTAATACATCATTTTGCAACACATAGTCATTCTGCACTACTAATAATGCGTTTTTTTCTGTCTCACAAAAACTTCATCTAACATAAAAATTATGTCATCATAGATCCACTACAAACTACAATGTAAACACGTCTGTTTATTAATGAAAACATTAATCTATAAATGTTAAATGCAATTAGATCAAAGATAACAAGCAGCTAATTTACAAAGTATTATAGCATCTACAATTACATTTGAATTGTTGGTTTCTTAAACAATCGAGCTACGCTTTAAGGCTGAACATATAAAGCTTTCAATACGTTTTCATTCCTTACATTAATGTTGTTGTCTAATACTACCTATACATCTTCTGTCCTTGCATTTTTCATACATTTGACATTCTAATATTTTCATATATATCACTGTTAATAAAAGTGTATACAATAGTGTTTGAAAATTCAATAGGATAACTTGGGGGACCGCGTGCGTAGCACGCGGCCCCACAACTAGTAATGATAAAAAGGATAGTGTTGGTATGAATGACAGTATTTCAGAAATTAGTTTCATTGCTTAATTTGTTCTACATGTAAAGTCACTAACCTTAACTTATTGAATGTTATAACTCGAACATTTATTATTCGAATTTACAGAATTGATTAAATTTTTTTTACTTATAAAACTACATTCATTCTTCTTAAAGATGTCTCTCACAAGTCCAACCCATTCTAATATTAAAAGAACATAATAATTGTTGCTGCACATACACTTAAAAAACGGTTTTTCTACTCATTGTAAAAGAACTTTGTTCATTATCTCTAAGTTTGAAAATCAAAAAGAAATAAATGATTTGATACTTGAATTTCATAATTTTAGATCTCATAAATTCAAACATATCATCATCATCATCATACCTAGTGTATTCCGCTCATAGATAGACTATGGTTAGGGTTTGGGGAGGGAAGATAGACGGCAAATCATACATATTAGAACTTAATAATATACATACCAATTACAAACGGGAATTTGTATTTATCCCTTTGTTGATGACAAAATAAACTTACAAACAAAACTAAATTAGACTTGAAGATTGTGTTGTAATGACAACTGTTACCCGAAAGCTTGATACTTGTTGTAGGTGTGTGATCACTTTCCTTTTGTGATATTTCCCCCACAAAGGTACTTTGGTTGAACATGGAAATTCACAATGAGATACAAATAGCACAACACACCCTTAGTACTTACACTATGTTTGGATAGCAAATTAGGTACTTGGCCAAATAATCACTATTGATGATCAAATTGATGATCACACAATCAATACCATTTAATCTATGGCATTCAAGAGCATTATTCCCCAAATTAATCCTTTGTAGCCTCTGAATTCAAGAGGAATATCCAATGTAATCTCTCAAAGAAACCAAAGAAATCCCAACGGTCAAAACAGCAGCAAACGCCTAGTCGGCGGTTTGCTCCACACCCAGCAAAGCTGACTTGGCGTTTCCTGCTAGACAAAATCATTGTTCCAGAATCCAGATACTAAAGAGGAGTCGGCTTTAGGCCCAATTCAAGGAACACCGAGTCGACTATTTGTGCTGACTTGGTTTTCCAAAATTTCGTTTTGTCTTTCCCTTTAAACCCCTATTGGACCTAGTATTTAATACATATTGTCCACTACTTTAGTAGTACTTAGTGATTATAAACTTAGTATTATTAGACAATAAATGTTCAACAATCCTGCTCCATTTAGGGTGTAATAAGCCTCTCATTTACAAATCAAATTTATAACTCCATTTCATGCATCAATAATATCCTTACGGATTGAATTAACGCCTACTACAACACACTTTACAAGTGATCGAGCCTGAATTGATATCCATTCGGATTTGAATCAAATGACCCTTGCAACCACTTGAAGATGAAGTGCATACAAAATCAATAACACGAAGTCATTAACCTGACACATTATAAGGTCGTGTTTCTATCTTATTCATAAGTTTATCATAGTCGATATGACAATCTCGACTACTTGAAGCGGCCACACTTCACACTTATAAAGGTAGGTTCTCTATACGTATATGACATATCCCCGTGAAACAGATACAACACCAAGAGCTCTTCAACTCTTGATCTTGAGAACTTTCAATGGACGACTACCTCGTTCATCACGGTCCAAATTAAGCAACAATGGGTCATTAGAACTTATTGCTTACAAAAGATCAAAAGGACTTAACCATATTGAATTCAAGACACGATGTTACTCACGTGTGAATTAGGCTTTTCTAAATGATCTTTATTGACATAAATCGATTGCAATTGATGCTTGTTCAATTGAATCCCTACTCATGGCTTTCATAAATGAATCAACCACATAGTCAAACGTTATGACCCTATTAGTGATAAGTCCAACACCCAACCACTAGTAGAAGAATTATCCTCTCCATTAGTGATCCAACTAGCATCGGAATAACCTTCCAAAATAGGAGGTTCAGTACTATAAGTTATACCATAATCCTTGGTACGCAACAGGTATCTTAATACTCTGCTTATCACCATCCAATGATGGGGACCTGGGTTGCTTGTAAATCTACTAAGTTTACCAACCGCAAAACCTATGTCTGGTCTTGTATAGGTCATGGCATAAATCTAAGATCATATGACCTTTGAATACTCCAATTGAGAAATTGGTCGACCGGTATATGTTGTAAATTTCATACTCGGTTCCATGGGAGTAGAGACCGATGTATGTTCTCAATATAATAAGATTTGCTCAACTTTTTTCGGTTATCTTGCCTCATGATCTTAATACCTAAGATCACATCAGTCTCCCCCAAATCCTTCATCTGAAAGGATCTATACAAGAAATCTTTTGTCTCTTCAACATGTACTAAACTAGTACCAAATATGAGCATGTTATCTAAATATAGACAAATGATGACCCCATTACCATGACAATCAAATTTACTATAAACGCACTTATCGGCTTGATTCAATTTGATTCCAAAGAATAAAATCGTTTCATCAAAACTTTTGATGCCATTACTTAGGTACTTGTTTAAATCCATATAAGGATTTAACAAGTTTACACACCTTTTGCTCTTGTCCTTCCAAAACAAACCCTTCGGGTTGTTTCATATAAACTTCCTCATATAATTACCCATATAAAAATGTGGTTTTAACATCCATTTTGATGTATTTCTAGATGCTAGATTGTAGCTAAAGCTACCAATAACCGAATAGTGGTTATTCTTAAAACTGGTGCATAAGTTTCGAAATGATCGATACCAAGCTTTTGTCTAAAGCCTTGTGCCACTAAACGGGCCTTGAACTTGTCAATAGTACAGGTACCATCAATTTTCATTTTCTTTCGAAAAATCCATTTGCAACCTATTGGTTTACAAGTAGGAGGAAGATCCACTAACACCCAAGTGTTATTACCCATGATGGATTGCATCTCATCATCAATAGCCTCTTTCCATAAAGCACTATCATGTGATGCCATAGCATCGCTATATATATATATATATATATATATATATATATATATATATATATATATATATATATATATATATATATATATATATATCTTTTTTTTTTTTTGCAAAGTAGGAAATATTTATTAATCTGAAATGAAAGAAGCAACCACTGAAACTTGGGAGTCCAGAAACCGCCGGCATAAAAAACCCCGCGAGGGGAAAAAGCCATTAGAGACTGGATCCAAGAGTCAGGCCATCCAAACACAGCATAGGGATGGTCTATGCCTAAGTATCAAAAGAAAGCACCAAGACACACCCGAGTGTCTAACCCCTTACACCCCAAAATTACATATAAAAAACACTATCTAAACAACACTAAGAAAAGCAAGAAATAAACACCAAGACACTACCAAGTGTCTACCCCCTTACACCCAAGTGCTACATACAAAGCCACAGTCTAATCAACACCAATGGACTACAAAAATACTACAATACACAACGACTGCTACAATACATCCATTACATCAATTAGTATAGCCGACCCCCGATGCTAAGTCCACTCCAAGGAGTTCCTTTGCCCAGATGCTAATACGAATCCTCAAGGTGTAGAATAGAAGATCGCCATTTGGTTCCCCATTGTTGAACTTGATCTTGTTTCGTTCATACCATAAAGACCAAATTACACATCCTAAGATCAAATTCCATAGTTTTGCTTTGCGTTTAAACGAAGTAAGCCGGCGCCATGCTTCTACAAACTGTATACATCGGTTTGGGAGAACACCTGTGATACCCCACCATTGTAAAACTCTCATCCAAATGCCCCAAGAGAAATGACATGTAAACAAAAGGTGTGAATTGGACTCCAAAGCTTCCTCACAAAAAGGACATAAAGCTTGTGCATGGTCTATTAGGCCCTTATCGACCAAGAAATCACCTGTCTTTAATTTTTCTAAGTTAGCCAACCAAATAGTCAAAAGAACTCTAGGGGGTACCTTTATGCTCCAGATAAATGAAGTGATTGAGCTTGGAAGAACCGGATCTATCGCCTCATATACCTTCTCCGTTATTGCTTTGACCGGGAAACGTTGATAATCCACACCATTCCAATTGACCCCATCAGCTGTGTTATTATTTGGTCTAATATCTTCAAGGAGAAGGTTCAGTCTCTCAAGGTCTTCCTTTTCCCACTCAAATAAGCTTCTTCTCCATCTAAGTTGCCAGAACCACTCATTTTCAACCCAAACTCCCATGTCACATATCATAGCATCACCTTGTGTAGAGATAAAAAAAGTCTATTGAAATGGTTCTTCAACACTCCTATAGTGGCCCATTTATCATGCCAGAATCTGATCGACTTTCCATCCCCAACAACAAGCTTCATGCCCTCTTCGACGACCTCTCTGATCTTTCTAGTGTCTGTGTCTTCTGAAACCAAAGAAGCCCAAGTGCCAGTTTTGATGTGGCCAAATGTGTCAGACGATGCCTTAAGCCCTTTAATATTATACACCGATATCAAGATGCGCTTCCACAAATTATTATCACTCCCCGAGAAGCGCCACCACCATTTGAAGAGGAGAATGAGATTTTTATAGAGAATGTTTCCTACTCCCAAACCCCCTAAATTTTTTGGGAGTTCAATAGAAGACCATTTCACTGACGGTATTACTAAGTGATTATTAGAGGATGAACCCCAAAAGAACTGTCTCTGCAACTTCACAATTTTTTGGGCTACTGATTTGGGCATTCTAAACATGCTCATATAGTACACCGGAAGACTGTTGATGACGCTTTTGATTAAAGTAAGTCTCCCTGCCCTTGATAGCACTTTAGCCTTCCATGATGCGAGCTTATTTTCAATCTTTGATACTACCGGTTTCCACGAAGAACTTCGATTCATATTATCACCTAGTGGAAGTCCAAGGTATGTAACTGGACAAATTGCATGCTCACAACCCACCCTCCTCGCAACGGATTTAGCCCACTCAGTATTGTTTGGGCACCAAGAAATGATACAAGATTTACTGTAGTTGAGATTCAAACCTGACATTAGTGCAAAAACATCCAGAATTCTGAAGTAGTTTAACACCACCATGTCGTTCTTAGGAACGAATATTAGAGTATCATCGGCAAATTGCAAGTGCTTCACCGGGACATTGTCTTTTCCAATCTTCACCCCTTCGATTAAGCCCAGGTCTTCAGCTTTCTTAAGAAGACAAACTAAAACTTCACTCACAAGGATGAATAGATATGGAGAAAGAGGGTCACCCTGTCTTAACCCCTTTCCCATTTTCACAGGTTTTAAAGGGGACCCATTGAGTAACACCGAAAGAGATGCAGTTGTCACACATTGCATAATCCACTTGATCCATTTTCTCCCAAAACCCAATTTTACCATAACTTGCTCCAAGAAAGACCATCTCACAGAGTCATAAGCCTTCTGAAAATCTAGCTTTATCAAGGCACCCTGAATTTTCTTCTTCTTTAGCCAACGAATTGCCTCATTTGCCACCAAAACACCGTCAAGAATCTGTCGATCCATCACAAATGCACTTTGTGATTCATCTATGAGTAGAGCTAGAACCATCTTCAGTCTCAATGAAAGCAACTTAGAGATGATTTTGTAGATCGCCCCGACCATGCTAATGGGTCGAAAATCCTCGATTGAAACCGGATTTGCAACCTTCGGTATAAGGGTAACCCATGTGACATTTATTGCCTTTGCATCTTCACCATTTTCAAGGAACCGTAGCACAAAGGTATATAAGTCCTCCTTTATTTGTTCCCACATTTCCCTAATGAATTTGAAATTGAAACCATCGAACCCTGGTGATTTTTCAGTCCCACATGCCCAAACTGCCTCCTTTACTTCCTCTCTCGACGGTAGAGCCTCAAGAAATCTAACTTGGTCGTCAGATAATTTTGCATGATCACCCAAATAAAAATCCATCTCCGGGACCGGTGGTTGGGAAAATCGATCCTCCATGTATCTATTGATTGCACCTCTAAGGTTTTCAACACCCGTGATGCGCCTTCCATCAATCTCCAATTGTGAAATTTCATTTCGCTTTCTTCTTATAACCGTAGTTGCATGAAAGAATTTGGAGTTTGTATCTTTTAAACTGAAACAATAGGAGCGGGCTTTTTGTCTCCAAATTCTTTCCCTTCTAATCAACCAAGTCATGAGCTGATTCTGAGCTGCACTTAATCTGGCCCTTTCCACTTCATTCAATCGCCTTGATTCACTTGAGATTTGCAAATCATGAACCACATTTTCAAGCTTTTCAATTTTCTCATCCATATCTGCAAACTTTTCTTTACTCCAGATTTTCAGAGGCGCTTTCAGAGCCTTTAATTTATTTTGTAGCCCCAAGTTAGGAAGATTGTCCCATTCCCTGCATAAGAATGTTTTGAACTCGGGATTCAAGAACCAACTATTATATGCTCTGAAGGGTTTAGGTCCCCAATTCACTCTTTTCACCAAATTTAGCAAGAGTGGATTATGATCCGAGAAGCTCCTCTTTAACCCTTGCAAATGAATATCAGGATACGCAAGAAACCATTCATCACTACACAAACACCTATCTAACTTACTTTGGGAGTCCAACCTACCCCAAGTAAACTTCACACCATGCAAAGGGACATCAATTAATCGGAGGTCCTGTATCCATTCCATAAAATCCCTCATACTAATGTCATTTTTGTATTGCCCAATTCTCTCATCTGGATGTAAAATCTCATTAAAATCACCCAAGAGTAATATCGGTTTCCCTCCGAGGTGCAAGATGTTTCTAAGTTCCTCATACATACTAGCTCTCCCTCTTCTATCATTCGGCCCATAGATGATTCCCGCATAACAGTTTAGATTGGTATTGACAACACACCCTTCTAAAACTATCCATCTGTGACCAATAATTTTACGGGAGGTTCGGAATACATTCGGGTCCCAAATAGCAACAATTCCACCACTATTAGTCTCCGAAGCAAGAGACTCACACCAATCATAACCATCAAAACCCCACAATCTTCTAACCCTACTCTCAAAAGAGAATTTATGTTTTGTTTCGACAAGACCCACAAGAGAAATCTTATTTTTCCTGATCAAGTTCCTAACAGTTACACATTTTTCTCCTTTCCCAAATCCTCTAATATTCCAAAAAAGCAAATTCATCATAGAAACATATCAAAACCACCAAGGTTCAAGAATACTTACAGAGCCCCTTAGGGGTTGTTTTCCTCCAACACCAGCAACCTTTTGGACTTTCTCAATGCCGAAATCACTGCCTTCTCATTTTTTGCTTTGGCCCCAACTTTTTTCCCTATATTCCACGTTTCGTTTGCTTCAAGGCTACTAGTAGATGGAGTGTCCGGAACAAACACTGGTTCAGGCAGTGACTGTGTTGCTCTCTTTGGTCTGCCTCTTCTTTTCCTCTTTGAGTTACTACAGGACAATATTGTGTTATTAAAATCTCCATTTGGGTTGTGCCCAACTGCTGTGCAAGATGGCGCATTTAGTGTACATTCCACTGCAAAAATCGGGTCAAATCTTTCATTCTCCAGTACTTGCCTTTGTTGTTCTGTGATGGTAACATCAATAAATTCATTAAGTTGCACATGTTGAGTATTGCCCATTTTCAATTGACACGTCATAGGGGCATGTGTCAATACTCCTTGCTCTTTTGCACAAGCTGCCATATTTTCGTTGGGTTCATAATCCACGGCATTTACATCCAGCAACTTATTCATTCTGTTTTGATCAGTAAACATACGGTCCCCATTTGCATCTTCTTCCATATTATTATCAAAATCATCTTCCACGACAATATCAACCAAGGAGTTCTCTTTTCTGTTTTCATCATTCACCATAACAGCATGTGCCTCCTTTTCCTCCATCCTCTGATCATTTCCAATATCCTTCGACATACTTGTGTTAACTTCCTTCTCCACCTGAATTTCGCTTGTATCATTACCATTTTTTTCACTATTTTCACTACCATTGAATTCGTCTTCACTATTCTCATATTTTTCGAACTGTTCCAGTAGTGAGACCATTCTGTTTTTACACACACATTTAGGAATCTCTTGAACCTTCACAAAGTATGAACCCCCTTCCCACACTACATCTACTCCAGCTTTAATTGTGCATCTCTTTTGAGTGCGGATTTTAATCCTCCCAGCCGTAATACTATTATAGCCATTGAATACATCGTCTATTGCTAATACTTCCCCCCACATACTCCCAATCTTAGTCAGGTTTTCAAAACTGTGGCATCTAGGGTCAATACCAGTACATTCAATCCAAGTAATCCTTTCCAAGTAATTTTCATTGAAGGTCCATTTATGCACATTTGGGAAGAGGCTACGTAAAGATGAGTTCTCTTCTAAGGCTACATTTAACTCATCCTCATGATCGAAAAAAAGTACTATTTTTGATGGGGATAAAGAGGACATACATACCACAGGGATATTTGCATTTGTTAGCGCCATTCTTATTTGATCCATCGTAACTGAAGTATCCACCTCGATGACCGCTGCTAGCTCCAGTCTTTTTGATAGGGTTGGATTTTGGTTGAGATTCATCGTACATAATGTAATCTCGTTCTTCTGTTTTTTCTGTTCGTCACGAGCCTGTTCTTGCTTCTTCCCTTTAACCACCTCCGCAAAAGATCGATGGTCACGTGAGCTTGAGGTTACTTGTACTTGTTTTCTTGTTTCTCCATTTTTGTGGGCTGAGATTTTCATGGGGACACCACCTTTTTGGAACTGTGCTAGGCTGACTTTTAGTTTTCCACCATTCAAGACATATCCATTGAAGCTGTTAATGGCGTTTTTTGCATCTTGATCATTACCAAACCTTACAAAGCCAAAACTACCCACCTTGTTTACTCGTTTTTTTGCAGAAATATAAATATCTAACACTTCACCTACTTTTTCGAAGAGCTTTCTCAGATTACCAATGGAGGTTTCTCTTGATATTCCTTCCACAAAAAGACTGATAACTTTGCCACGCCTCAAGGGAGGAGGCTCCCGAGGTCCACGCCACCACTGGTGACGGGAGTCTCCTCGATGACCTAACCTACCCTCAAAGGCTGGCCGTCCATGGAAGCTGCTGTTTGAGAAAGCTGTTCGGTTTCTGAAATTTGAATGCCTGACGTTTCGTTTCCTTGATACAACGGACCACTGCATCTCTCTCTTGTTTCTCTCACTAAAATCCATTATATATATATATATATATATATATATATATATATATATATATATATATATATATATATATATATATATATATATATATATATATATATATATATATATATAGGTTCATAGCTACTACTTGAAAACTAAAGGAATCCATGAAGTGATCCCGTCTATTCATGCTTCCTGGAGTTTTAAAAAGATCATCAAGAAAAGAAGCCTTCTTGACCAACTGGGGGGATGGAATAAAGTTACCACAGGTAGTGCCTTTGCTATTGGCAGAGCTTATGAGTTATTAATTGCAGATGAACCATCCAATGGGGGAACATAATGATCAAGAATGCTGCTAGCCCTAGTGCGCGTTTCATCATGTGGCTCGCTATCCAGGACCGTCTTGCCACAAAGAGTAGAGTTAGCAAATGGATGTCCCTTCCTGACGACTTATGCGTTCTATGTAGGGGAGCTAGTGAGACTACGCATCACCTATTTTTTGAATGCGCCAATGTAAAGGATATTCTACTCATCTTTTCAAGTTCCTTCCTAAAGGGCTAGATGATCCGAACTTTCAAGACGAAATCCTCCAAATGAGCAAAGTAAAGAAAAAGAAGACTCATCGGGCCAAGTTGATCGTGGGGCTATGGACTGAAATGATATACTGCATCTGGATGCAAAGAAACAAAAAAGTTTTTAAAAATCACACTCTTAGCTTGAAGGAAGTGGTGGATTGTATAGGCTTTAGGATGGCCGGGAGGGCAAACAGTAGGATGCTAGACATGCTTGTAATTAGTTAGTTAGCTTTTGGGGTTTTTGGGCTTTCGCTTCCTTTTTGTATGAGCGGTAGCGTTTTTGGTGGCTCGAGTGGAGTTAATTTCCGGCCTTGAGCGTCTGTTTGTATCTCTTCTTGGTATATAATACAAATTATTTGCCATAAAAAATATATATATACATATACATATATATATATATATATATATATATATATATATATATATATATATATATATATATATATATATATATATATATATATATATATATATATATATATATATATATATATATATATATATATATATATATATATATATATATATATATATATATATATATATATATATATATATATATATATATATATATATATATATATATATATATGTATATATATATATATATATATATATATATATATATATATATATATATATATATATATATATATATATATATTGCAGAGATCCCGAGAGTCCCGTGGGGAAACATCATGATCAAGAATCTGGCTAGTCCGAGTGCAAACACTAGTGGAAAAAAAGCTATTGGCTGCGGTTTTTAGGAAAACGCAGCCAATATGAGTAATAAAATGCTGGAAAAAAAAAATTATTAAAGGGCTGCGGTTTTTACCCTTAACCGCAGCCCAAAAGTGTTTCAAAAACTAAGATAAAGAAAGGGCTGCGGTTTTTATTTTGTCCGCAGCCCTAAGTCGCTTTCAAAATTAAAAAAAATCAGTAAAAAAAAAATTATAGAAAGGGCTGCGGTTTTATCATCTGTCCGCAGCCCTAAACCCTAAAAAAATAAAAAAAAAATAAAAAAATCAGAAAAAAACAACCCGCTGGCGCCTCCATATAAATTAAACCGGATGTTTTCATTTCTCTAAAGAAACCCTAAGAGCCTCAATACTCATTTCTCTAAAGAAACCCTAGCTTCAAAATGCCTTCTTCAATATTTCAGAAACGCCTACAATTTCATTCTTCTTCAAAAAATCTGAAATGCCTTCTTCAATATTCTCTAAAAAATCAGAAACGCCTACAGATTTCATTCTCTAAAAAATCTGAAATGCCTTCTTCAATATTCTAAAAACCCTTAATCTAATACAAAGCCTTCTTCCTAAATATTTGCGCCGTCATCTTCACCGTGGTAACCCTAATTAGCGCCGTCATCTTCACCGTGGACATACGAAGATCTACAAGACTATCAGCCTTGTACATGTTTTTCGATAGTTTTTGATAGTTTTTCGAGTACATACGAAGATCTACAAGAAGAAAAAAAACCCAGATTTTTCGAGTACATAAGAAGAAAAAAACCCAGATTCTTGATAGTTTTTGATAGTTTTTCGAGTACATAAGAAGAAAAAAACCCAGATTCAAGATTATCAGCCTTCGAGTACATACGAAGATCTACAAGTTCATCTTTTTTGATAGTTTTTCGTTTTTTTGTTAGTTTTTTTCTTCTTTTTTTTTAATTTTTTTCGTTTTTTTTTAAACTTTTTTTCGATTTGCTGAGGTTAGAATTGCTCGAATGTTCGAATGTTCGAGTACCCAAAAAATCGTTCCAGATTCAAGATTGTTGAATGTTCCAGATCTGAGTTTCTATAATGTTTTGTTTTTTTTTTTATGTTTCGTTTTTTTTATTTGTAAGATAGATCTATATAATGTTCTTGTTCTTGTTCTGTAAGATCTGGGGTTTTTTTTTTATGTTTGTGTTCATCATTTGTTTTGTAAGATCTGGGTTCTTTGATGTTTGATCTATTTTCTTCAAAACAAACGATGGTCTTTGGAATGGAATTAAACTAAAAGCAAAAAAAAATTTTTTTTTTTATTTTGAAAAAAGACTAAAGGGCTGTGGTTTTTTGACCTGTCCGCAGCCCTTTAGTCTTTTTTGGGCTGCGTATTTTGACCGCAGCCCTTATCTAATATTATTTGCTGCTACAATAATGGCTGGGGTCAAAAACCGCAGCCCATAAGGGCTAAAAAACCGCAGCCCTTAAGGTTTTTTCCACTAGTGAAAGTTTATCACATGGCTTGCGATCCTGAACAGACTATCCACTAAAGATAGAGTTGGGAAATGGACAAACCTCACAGATGAAAATTGTGTGTTTTGTAACGGAGCTCAGGAGACGAATCACCATCTTCTTTTTGATTGAAAGAACGCAAAAGACATCCGAAAAAGACTTTTCAGTTTCCTTTCGAATAGCCTAGAGGACCAGTCATTCCTAGAAGAGATCATCAAGATGAATAGAATAAGTAAGAAGAAGACTGATCGCGCAAAACTTATTGTGGGGCTATGGACGGAGATGATCAATAGCATTTGGAGACAACGCAACAAGAAAATCTTCGATAACCGTTCTCTTAGTCTAAGAGAGATTACCGACTGTATAGTGTTTAGAGTAGCTGGGAGAGCTAATAGTAGAATGCGAGAAATGCTTGTAACTAGGTAGTGGTTGTGTAGCTGTCTCGTGTTGGTGTTTATTTTTGGGCCCTCGCTCATTTTTTGTGTGAGCGATGGCATTTTTGGTGGCTCGCACAGGAGTTAATTTCCTAGTCGAGCGTTTTTGGTTTTTGGTATATATATATATATATATATATATATATATATATATATATATATATATATATATATATATATATATATATATATATATATATATATATATATATATATATATATATATATATTTGTCAATTGATTTGTATTATATACCAAAAATATAGATACAGAGAGGAGGAACACTCGGTCTGTAAATTAACTGCAGACCAAGCCACCCAAAAACGCTATCACTCACAATAAAAAGGGGAGCGATAACCCAAAAATAACACTATCAGAAGCTACATAGCTACAAGCATATCATTCATCCTACTACTAACCCTCCCTGCAACTCTAAAGATGATAAGATCATACATCTCTTTCTGGCTAAAGGTGCGATTATCAAAAATTTTTCCATTCCTCTGTTTCCAGATGCAGTATATCATCTCCGTCCATACAGCAACAATCAGCTTGGCTCTGTCTGTTTTCTTCCTATTGATCTTGGCCATGAGTCTAATCTCAGCTTGAAAGTCAGCCTCGTCGAGACTCTCGCGAAGGAATCTGAAGATCTGGGTGCGGATGTCCTTTGCATTTTGACATTCAAACACAAGGTGTTGGATCGATTCATTAGCCCCATCGCAAAAAACACATTTATCATCTGTGGTATCTATCCATTTTCCAATGCGATCTTTCGTTGCAAGCCTATTCTGAATCGCTAACCAAGTGATGAACTTTGCGCTTGGACTGGCATAGTTCTTTATCATGATGTTACCCCATGTTACTCTCGGGGCATCCTCTATCAGACGATTATAGACTCCCCCAATAGAGAAGTTAGGATCATTTATGAATTGATCCCACCCCCCTAGTTTATCTACAAGATAGCTGTGTTTGATGATCTTCTTGAAAACCCACGAGGCATGAATGGAGACTCGCACATTCCTAATATCTTGGTTGCTCATATAGTAGCTGTGCACCCATTTTACCCAGAGGTTGTCTTTTTTCCGAGCTAAGTTCCAGAGATGCTTTAACAGGGCAGCTTTGTTCCACGTGTGCATGTCTTTAAGGTTCAGACCACCCTTAGAGATCGGCAAAGTCATCTGGTTCCAAGCCACAGCAACTTTTCTAGAAATACCCTCTTTACCGGTCCAGATGAAGGATCTGCAGATGCTTTCGACCATTTTTATCACCTTCTTTGGGAGGCAAAAGATTTGGGCCCAAAAGTTTTGAATTCCTCTAATAACACTGCGAACAAGTTGGATTCTCCCCGCGTAGGACAGAAGACGCAAGGACCAGTAGCTAATACGACCAACAATTTTATCCACCAGTGGCCGACAATCCCTAGAATTGAGCTTTTTAGAATGAAGAGGAACTCCCAGGTATCGAAAAGGAAAGGTACCTTCAGCCATTTGGAGGAAATGCAACAATCTGTTTTTGGTCCGGAGATCAACACCCGAGAAGTAAACATTGCTTTTGTTGACATTAGCTTCAAGCCCTGAAGATCTAGAGAAGTTATTGAAAGTGCTCATAATGCTCTGAATGGACATCTTATCTGCTCGGCAGAACAAGAGGAGATCATCAACAAACAATAGGTGGGTGTTGTTCTCTTTTTTGCATTTGGGGTGGTAATGGAAGTTCCCATTATGTCTCTGATCCTGCATGAGTCTGGACAAATACTCCATAGCTATAGCAAATAGGTAGGGGGAGATGGGGTCACCCTGACGGAGACCTCTTTTAGCTGCAAAAGGCTTGGTGGGCGTACCGTTAACCAACACAGAGAATGAGACAGTGGTGACACAAGCTTTAATCCAATTGACGAACAAAGGAGGAAAACCCATTTCAGCCATGACAGAGAATAGGAAGTTCCAGCTGACCGAGTCATAGGCTTTCCTGAGATCCATCTTGATCATACACCGCGGGCTGTTATTCTTACGAGAGTACCCATTGATGATCTCAGCTGCTAGGAGAATGTTGTCTGCCATTTGTCTACCTGGAATAAACCCCGACTGAGCCTGATCAATCACTTTGCCCATTACTTTCTGAAGTCTCCCTGCAAGGATTCTAGAGATGATCTTGTAGATGACATTGCAGCAAGCAATTGGTCTGAAATCTCCAACCTTGTTTGCATTTGTCACTTTAGGAATGAGGGTGACAACTGTGCAATTGAGAGGGTGAAACATCTCGCTATGATCGAAGAAGTCTTTAATGGCACTGATTAGGTCCTTCTTTATAATGTCCCAAGCCTTTTTGTAGAAGTGAGCATTGAAGCCATCAATCCCTGGAGCCTTATTGTCGCTCATACCAAAAACAGCATCTTTGATCTCTTCTTCATCTACACCCTGAATAAGCATCTGGGTACTTTGGTTGTCTAACTGGAGCCCTTTCCTCATAATATTTCTATCTATCCCCATGAGATTCATTGATTCAGTGCCTTGGAGTTTCTGATAGAAATTTGTGATTTCATCCTGAATGCCCTTTGTGGAATTGATCTAGTTGCCCTCTGATGTTTGTAACTCAGTAATACTATTTGCAGCTCTTCTTTCTTTCATCGAAGCATGAAAGTATGCTGAGCTTTCATCTCCATTTTTGAGCCAATTGATTCTGGATTTTTGAAGCAGAGCTTTTTCATCAATTTTCCTCCACTTACGGATCTGGATTATTGCCTCTTTCTCCTTATGATGATACTCCTCATTTGTGGGATCATCTCGGATTTGATTCTGCACTTGATCTAGAGTTTCCTCCCATTTTCTGATTTTGTCTTCTATCCCAGCAAATTCACGGACGTGAAGCTTTTTCAAAGATCTTTTCACATTATTCAACTGGTACCAGAACTTATGAAGCCCTGATCCTTTGACTTTCAAATGCCACGCATCTTGCACAATATTGAGGAAGTCTTTGTGCTCACAAAGGTAGTTGAAAAATCGGAAAGGGCTTTTCTGCTGCTGAAGGTGACTATCTAGCTTTAGGATAAGCGGAGTGTGGTCTGACGTCTGGGGGTTGGCATAGATGACAGTAGCTTGGCTAAAGGTTGTCAACCATTGGAGATTGCCAATCGCATGATCAATCTTCGTTAGAGTGCGCTGCTCCCCACATTCTTTATTAGACCAGGAGTAGTAATGCCCACGCTCCCTAATCGGATAAAGCTCTTTATTCTCTAACCACTGCTGCATGTCATGAGTCTCATAAGTTGTGATCTGAGAACCATTTTTCCTGTGGTCTTCCTTGTAAACTGCATTGTAGTTACCAATATACACACACGGCGAATTGAAATCAATTTTTCCAGTTCTTGCCACAAAAATTTCCTGTCTCTCACATTGTGCATCCCATAAATGAACACCATATGGAAGCTTTGGCTAGTGTTAATTGGAGTAATTTTTGTAGCAATAAATTGTTGGTGGCTACTACATTCCTCCACTTTGCACTGATCTTGCTTCCATCCAACCCACACACGGTCTTTGTCATGATGATTGTAGTTTGCAATCCACTTCCAATTATTTCCAAGCCTTTGCTGAATTTTAATAGCTTTTTGCGCTTTGATTTTGGTCTCCAGTAAACCTACAACAGTAACATTGTTAGTCACAAGGAAGTTTTTCACTTCCTTGATTTTTACGGGGCTATTCATGCCCCTCACGTTCTAAGCAGCTAAGATCATTGGTCCGAGGGAATTAAGGGGTCCCCGTCCCCATGAATTGATGATAGCAATGAAAAATCTGTAGCAGGCCCATCTCCCGTAAACTTGCTTTCATACTCATTATCACCCCCTGTATTGCTCTGAGCTTTGTTGTGTATCCTTCTCGCACCTTTCCCCGGAGCAACCAGAGTCCACCCATCTTCATTCTGCCCCCCTGTCACGTGTCTCACACCAGGCAGCAGCTCAGTACTGGTGGTAGTGTGCTGATCCGTGAGCTGCTGTTCACTAATAGAAGTAATGTGCCTCCCTGTTATCCCAATGCTATTCTCTGCATGTTTATCATCCTGCATAACAGTACTTTGCCCTTCCATTTCCATCCTAATTTCTGTGTTAGTCTCCCCTATTGAGGTATCCATTTTTTAGGTTCTTCTTTTGATTTTCCCTCCTCCTCTTGTTTACTCACTTTTTGATTCTCGGTGTTATTTCCCTCCTTACATTCATGCCCTATTTTGTGACATTTTTGACAATAAAAGGGTTGCCATTCCGGAATGGCTTTTTGGAGGAACTCCCTTCCTGACTCATCTCTAACTTTAATCTCTTTTATGAACTCCTGTGTTATGTCCACCTCGACAAGCACTCTAGCATAAGAGACTTTTAGTTGTTTCGCTGTGCAATCATCGGCTATGATCGGAACACCAACCGCACTCACAATCCTACTTAGTGATTCTAAACCCCAACAATGAAGTGGGAGGCTTGGGAGTCTAATCCAAACTGGAATGACTCTTAAAATTTCCTCCTGAAAATCAAAGCATTTACTCCATTTTTTAACAACCATAGGTGCCCTATTCAGAAAATACGGTCCACCACTAAGTATTTCCTCACATTCTTTCTCATTTGCAAATTTCACAATGAAATAGCCATCTTCATGGGCATGAATCATAGGCATGTTGATACAAGTCCAATGCTTTCTAATATACCCTCTAAGAATGTCACTAGAGATATTTCCTCCTACGACATATATCACCACAGCTGAATCCCAAAAACCAATTAAATCTACAACATCATTGGACTCAATTTGCACTATTTGTTGACCATTTTCAATCATGGGAGGTATGTATTTAAGAGGCATTCCAATTTGAGTTTTTGGGGGCGTTACCTTGTCCCTCCATGAAGGGAGAACTGACACTTTCAGACTTTCTTTGATACTGCTTCCGGAGGATGAATTATTTAGAGCAGGAAATGCATCTTCATATTGTTCCTCTCTGTCTTTTGTCTTCTCAAGAAGTGGGTCAGTGTGCTGAGGCTGTTTAGACGGGTCAGTGAGCTGCTTCAATTGCAATTGAATGTCTTTCAACTGCTGTTTTAGGTCGTCCACTTCAGTTCTACCACAAACGCCATCTTCTTCTTCATCTGACTCCAAATTAGCATCTTGATTACTCGATTTCTCTGCCCCATCTGCTTGTACTCCTGTCTGATTGTTGTTATTGGCAGAGGACCATTTCAATTCATCTTCTTCACTTGGAAACCTAACATCTGTTCTTCCTAAGCTGCTACGAGTGACTATGGAGGATTCTTTGAATTCGTCTCCTCTACCTCTCCCACCCCGCCCTCTACTAGCTTTACCACCTCTCATCGATGCCGGAAAAGTTAAGGCTGCCGGAAACGGCAGGAAATGCGAACGGAAAAAGAACGGCTATATGCCCATTCTTTTCGCCCAGCACTATCTCTCTCTAAACCTTATATATATATATATATATATATATATATATATATATATATATATATATATATATATATATATATATATATATATATATATATATATATATATATATATATATATATATATATATATATATATATATATATATATATATATATATATATATATATATATATATATATATATATATATATATATATATATATATATATATATATATATATATATATATATATATATATATATATATATATATATATATATATATATATATATATTTCTTGGTGTAGTAGGGATGTAGACTGGGCTACAGCTATAGCTGCTGAGGTGGGCTGTAGTCATGCAGCATGTCCAGTCACTTACTTGGGGTTACCACTTGGACGCGAATATGACTAAATGTGCCACATGGAAACCGGTGTTATCGAAGATAGAACAACGATTGGCATCATGGAAGGCTAAAATCCTCTCAAGGGCTGGGCTAACATTGATCAAGAGTGTCCTTAATAGCCTACCAGTATACTATATGAGTATGTTTCGAATGCCTAAGGTTGTGGCAACTCAGATTGTAAAGTTGCAACGGAGATTTTTCTAGGGTGCCAAGGCAAATGAGCAGCTCACCATTCCATCGATTAAATGGGATTCTATTGTGTTACCCAAGGAGATGGGCGGATTGGGTGTGGGCAACATCTTGCATAAGAATTTGATACTGCTCTTCAAATGGTACGTGGAGGTTCTCAGGGGCGGATAACTTGTTATGGAAACGTATACTGATTTCCATTTATAACATCAAAGGATTGAAAGCCTCCTCTGAAGCTTTATGTAATATGCAGAATGGGGAATGGGAGCACCTTCTTTTGGATGAGCCAGATACTAAGCGCCTTAGAGATATTGTTGAAGGGGGGATACAAATTGTGGTGGGTAATGGTCAACACGGTTTTGGCACGACAATTGGACATCATCTGGGCCTTTGAAGCATAGCTTCCCCCAACTATTTCTGGTCTCCACACAGAGAGATATGACTATTGAACATGTGGGTGTATGGAGGGATAATCAGTGGGAGTGGCAACTGCTATGGCGGAGGCGCCTATATGATTGGGAGGTAGTAGAGCTTGAGCGACTGAATCTTATACTTGAGCAAAATAGCCCGATTTCTCACAATGATGATATGGTAACATGGAATGGTGCAGAGTGTCAAAAGTACCCTATCAAAGCCATTGCGGAGGAATTCTTTGCGGCAGAGACTCCTATTCTTCCAAGGGAGATATCATCCTATTTGTGGAGCATCAAAGTTTCCCCACGATTTCATCTTACGCTGTGGTTGGCTAGTCTGGAACGGTTGAAAACTGGTGATTTCTTTGTGGAGAAATAGTTGCTTGATCCCTTGCAAGCTCTGTGTCCTTTCTGTGGTGAGGAGGTTGAGTCCAACTCCCATGTACTATTTACCTGTCGTTTCTCTTGGGGTTTGTGGATGGTTGTTCTTAACTGGTGGGGTATCTCTGGGGTGCTCCCAAATCGGTGCGTCCCGTTTATGTTCTCCTGGAAGCGTATGGCGCCACGAAGAAAGGGTGGTCAGGTGTGGCATCTTCTACTAGGGTGTGTTCTCTGGTCAATTTGGTTTGAAAGGAATAAAATCAAATTTGAAGGTAGGTCACCAGATCTTGGCCTCGCTATCTACACTTTAAAGACTCGGATCCGTACTTGGGCAAAGAAGCAGCTGGACCTGGAGGTTGTTCCATATACTGATAGTGCTTTGTAGTATGCAGTTTTGTATTGAGAGCTCCTGTATAGTTCAGTAGTTTCCTAGGTGTTGTTTTTGTTTAGTGAGCTTTTGGGGTGTTGGGTCTCCTGGGTGTATGGGGTCATCTGGTGTTTTCTTTTTCTGATTTTTGACTTGGCATAGCCCACCCCTATGCTCTGTTCTGGGTGGCCTGGTCCTAGTCCCCTATCTCCAATGGCTTTTTTCCCTCGCGGGGTTTTTTATGCCGGCGGTTTTAGGGTCTTCTAGCTCCAGTGTGGAGGTTTATTCAGCAATATAATAATTCCGAATTTTCAATATATATATATATATATATATATATATATATATATATATATATATATATATATATATATATATATATATATATATATATATATATATATATATATATATATTCTTTTTCTTTTTTTATAATCCTTTTAATTACTATCTAAACTTCTTTGTCCTTTTCTTTTAAAACCGTTACTATTAATCTTTAAAAGTTTAAACTACATTTTAAAATTACTATTTTAAATAAATTATATATAAATCGAGAGTCTCTTAATTCATCTATCTTGAGTGGTTTAATTGGGGTATTGATTTGAGATATATTATTTTTTCGTGTAGACAGCGGATTTGTAGATTGAAATTATTACAAGCGTACGTTTGTCTGGAATCACGTGACAAGGTAATTATCAATGTCCATTTAATTAGGATTATCCCACTAAAATATTATGTGCTAAGTGACAATGAATGTGTTTAAATGGGAAGCATGATTTTATACGATATTATTTTCTATAATATTATGTTTTATATATTTAATTCTCAAAATTGTACTTACTATTATTCTTCGTCAAACTTTGAACTTTTATTTTTTGTTTTGATAAAATTTGTATTATTATTCTGATAACGAAATTATATACGGTTTAAATTTGAAAGAAAAATATTTATATTGCTATTATTTTGTTGAAGGTTTTATTAATATTGTTAATAACGATTTCAAAATACGATTTGATTCGAAAGAGAAATATTTACAATATTTATTTTTAGGAAAATTTGCCATGAATAATCCCAACTATCACCCGTTGGCCAAAAATAATCCCAACTATTGATTATTTTTTAATAATCCTAACTATTGGTAACGTTTGCTGAAAACATTTCCGTTTGGTTTGGAACCGGCTGTAGCAAGTAATTTGAAGTAAATTTTTTTTTCCTTCTTTTTTTTAAATTTTCTTCATTAAATCTTCATTTAAACCCAACCTTCATCCTCTCCATCTTCTTCTTCTTCATATCATCCTAAACCGTAATTCTTCATTCATCCTTCATCCTTTCCATCTTCTTGTTCTTCATTCATCCTAAACCTAAATCTTAAATGAATTCTTCTTTTTCTTCTAAGTATTCAAACCCTAATCCCAAATATAGGGGTGCAAATTGTGGTGGGAGCTTGAAATGCTACCATGGTCTCCCTGCGCAAATGAGAATTGCAAAACGAGGTAGTATTGAAGGAAAACTAATATGTATATAATGCTTAATGAAGAAAATTAGGGTTTAGGATGAATGAACAAGAAGAAGATGGAGAGGATGAAGGATGAATGAAGAATTAGGGTTTAGGATGAATGAAGAAGAAGAAAATGGAGAGGATGAAGGTTGGGTTTGAATGAAGATTTAATTGAGAAAATTTAAAAAAAAAAGGAAAAAAAAATTACTTCAAATTACCTGCTACAGCCGGTTCCAAACCAAACGGGACTGTTTTCAGCAAACGTTATCAATAGTTGGGATTATTAAAAAATAATCAATAGTTGGGATTAATTCTAGCCAACGGGTGATAGTAGGGATTATTGATGACAAATTTTCCTTATTTTTATTGCCACATTGATATTACAATGGTGATTTGAAAATTGAGGTTTCAGTTGAATATTCCTAAGATACATATTTATTAGGAAAATTTATGATGATAAAATAAAATGTATAATGTATGTTTGACTATATGTTTATGTGCTCGCAACTAATTATTTAAATATATTAAATCACGTAAAGTATAACACGATGGGAATGAAGCTCTTATATTTGTTGTGATCAATGTATAAGAGTGATAAATAGGTTCCCGTGTTTGGTCAGTATAACTGCCGGCAAGTTATTATTATTTTTGATACATGATACGATGTTTGGTCTTCCTTCTTTTTGTTGTGATCCAAGTAAAAGGGGTGCCATGACCCTTAGGTTATACTCTTGTAGTATAAATAGGGATCTTTGGTGATGAGTTGAGTACACCAATTTTCTGAATTCCTCTACTCTTTTCTCTCATTTGCTTGTGCTTTGTCAAGAGAGTAATTAACTCTTGCTCAAAGCTTTCATTTCTTATAATTCTCAAACACATTGTTGTTAAGTGGTATACTCTAAGTAATAAGAGTATATTGTATTGTTTATTTCTCGTTGTGAATTTTCATTCATTAACCTAAGTACCTTTGTGGGGGAAATATCACAAAAAGAAAGTGATCACACGCCTAAAACAAGTATCAAGCTTCCGGGTAACGGTTGTCTTTTTTTTTTTTCTTTGCCAAATGATTTGTATTATATACCAGGAAAAGAAGGAGATACAAGAGGGACTGCTCGGTCTGGAAATTAACTCCAGCACGAGCCACCAAAAACGCTAACGCTCAACTCAAAAAGGGAGCGAGAGCCCAAAAAAAAACCCCAAAACAAAGACCCCAAACGAAAACAGCTAATTAGTTACAAGCATGTTTTGCATTCTTACATTTACCCTCCCAGCTACTCTAAATAAAATACAATCAATGATCTCCTTCATTCTGTATGATTTGTTATCAAAAATTTTCCTGTTGCGTTGCATCCAGATGACGTAGATCAGTTCAGTCCATAGCCCCACAATAAGCTTTGCTCTGTCAGTTTTCTTTTTATTGAGTTTACTCATCAATTGGATTTCAGCCTGGAGATTGGTCTCATTCATACTGTGCGGGAGGAAGGCAAACACTGCGTTTCTAATCTCCCGGGCGTTCTGGCACTCAAAAAGAAGATGTTGGCTGGTCTCACTCGCCCCACTGTATAAGACACAATTGTCATCCTCAATATCCATCCACTTCCCAATACGATCTTTAGTAGCTAACCTGTTTTGAATAGCTAGCCATGTGATGAACTTTGCGCTTGGGCTTGCTATGTTTCTAATCATGATGTTACCCCATGGAACTTTTGGCGCTTCTGCAGTTAGAAGGTTGTAGGCTCCACCGATGGTGAACACATTTCCTTTCGTAACGGTTGTCGTTACAAACTAATCTTCAAGTTTACTTTAGCATTGTTATTAGGTCGGTGGTTTCGTTGGGATTAGCTCTCCCAAGTGTATTCCTCCAAAAGAATTGGATTATTACTTGGACAACCCGAACAGGACGAGGAACGTTTCAAGTTGGGGATTTTTGAATAAACATATTAGAGCCTTTGCATGCTAGGGTGAAGACATTGCTTGTATTCCACTTGTTGATTATATGTAAGCTGTCTCTGACGTGTATAATTGGATTGTTCTTTTGGAACTTGCTATTTGTTGTCGTTCGACGACTAGCAGGTTGATTGTAGGTGGGGACTGGAGTGAGGATTCAAGTTCGGACCAATATCACCAAGACCGCATTTTATGTAATAATAATTATAAGTAGAGAATAATTTACATCTGTGTAATAGAACTTAGTTTGGTTTATTTTGTCGTTTCGTTACTTTGTTTAACGTGTCGTAGAGGCCGATGGGTTCTCAATTTGAATTATGGAACTATTATAGACTTGTCACTACCGTATGTTTTATTTTCCGCTTAGTTATATTCCTTTATCGATGGAACGTTGATGATCTTGGAAGGGATTTTTCCCACTAAGTGTCCAGTTGTGAACCTGTAACACCCCTGAATTTCCTACCCCTTATACGAAACCAAAACCGCAAAGGACGGGAGGAAATCAGGGTGTTACATAAAAGAAAAGAAAAAGAAAAAGAATTAGAATAAACATTATAGATTTACTTTAAAAAAAAAAGGTGAGTGAAAAATTCGGCAGCATCTACCTTAAAACTGTGCACCTTTTATAGAAAAACAAAAGTTATTTAAAGTCTAATAAAGTAAAGGCATCACGGCCTATCAGAACTATATCACGGCGGAAAGATTAATCGCCGGCTTCTGAAATCAACAAGCTAAACATGGATCGTGGTTCCGGTGTCAGCGCTTGCGTTTTGAATTAACTAGACTCTTTAAAACCATACAATTTATAAACTACGCAGCGGAAATAACATATACAAAAAAAGGAGGACATGTGCCTCAAACCAGAAACATAAACAAATTTAAATACAATAAATGACATCTAGCGTCAAAATAAATGTAACATCGCACGCTTCAACGTTCTCACTCATCCCCCCGTATGCAATGCATAGAAGCTCCATCACCTGTAATGTCTATCAATGATGTCCCCGCTGCTCAACGTAAGATCATAGACCAACGCGTCATAGCAAGGCCATCAAAGACGAGCCATCAACAAAGAAAACAAACAGTACACGTCAGCATTTAACATCATATCATAATAAGGCATAATTAGCATCAATGAAGCGTGTCATAATATGAGGGGATTTCACAATACTCCAAGTGCCAATCATAATCACTGAACATCAGTTCCTACTTCTCACTGTCGATTCCATTTTATTCACTTCTTTTCGACTTCATAACTTCTTTTCGACTTTATAATTGCTCGGTATAACTTGAACCAAGAGCTTAACCACTTTTAAATAATTATATATATGTGACTAGAGGCCACCATATTGGGGTTTCCAAAACCCACATGGCCACACCTCGACCAAAGGGCGGTGACGGGCCATACCGGCGCCCAATGGTAAAGTATGAACATACCCCCGTACAGCGACCATATATAGATGATCCTACCTCCGGGAACTAAAGCCACTGGGGTACCAAACCAGTGGAGCCAGCATACCTAACGTGTGTGACTAGAGGCCACCATAGGGTTTGCAAGACCCACATGGCAACACCTCAACCAAGGGCGGTGACGGGCCATACCGGCGCCCAATGGTAAAGTATGATCATACCCCCGTACAGCGACCATATATAGATGGTCCTACCTCCGGGAACTAAACCCACTGGGGTACCCTAACCAGGGGAGCCACAATAATCCAACAAATCTGCTATCTCATCAATAAGGGACTCCTTTCCATTACAACCAACAAGTTTCTTACTCCATCACTAAGGGATTTATTCCCATTTCATTTCACCTTATTCAATACTTTCTTACTCCATCACCAAGGGATTCTTTCCCATTCATAAACATAATCCAACCACATTAGTAAGGGGACCGTTCCCTATTCAACTAACATTAATCAATCTTAATACCAAAGGAGTCATTCTCATTCAAACTAACGTAAGTCAAACTCATCAATAAGGAGATCGTTCCCATTCAACTAGCAATAATCAATATCATGAATAAGGAAACCATTCACTATTCCCAACTAACAATAAGAAATATCATTAATAAGAGACTCGCTCCCTTTCAAACAAATAATAATAAGTTCAATATCAAGGGATTCAAATCGTTCTCATTCTAAATCATTACAAATCATTTAGCATACTAACATCGCTCTCTACTAGTAAACTTGAAATTCATATAATCAATAACTTTAATATTTCATTCGACGACGATTCATAGATTATGTACATTATATGTTTTAAAACAATTCAATATCGGTATATATAAAATGCAAGATGCATGCAAGAGTTAATTACTGCGTGTACGTACCTATAAGTTTAACTGCACGACCAAAAGTCACAAAAAATCAAACAACTAAGGTTCTTCCTTCCTTTTATGAGATGGGAACCTATACAAGTTTGAATAGAACTAATAAGCCTACCTTCCTCCATTTAAGAGGGAATAAAAGCTAAAACAAGCTATCGTTCACCTATTCCAAGTAACTTTCAATTGTTGTAATACATACTTAATCAATTCACATTACTTAATCTACACTCGTCCATAAGTAATGACATTAACAGAACAATTAAATAAGTTTTCACATTCGCTACGCCAACAATATAAGCATTCACAACAAGGAGTACATTATGACCATTTCTTTAACCCATGAGACTCAAGTTATAAAACAATCTCACCATGTACTGTCATAAACTAATAACACTTGTATAACAACCTTAACACTAATAAGTAATAACTTATAATGATGTGGATGTTAGTAATAACTTCTAGTTGTGGTATAATTACTACAACATACAATTTACTTATGATGACAAGAGGCATGAAAAGAAACACTTCCCCTAATAATTTGCAACAATAATAACAACAATAATTTCTTTCAACTTCAACAACGATTATATTTATCTCTAATAACAACAACCATACCACAATTAATTAACAATAATACCCGATCATATAAATTACATCCATCATCGTCTTTATCAAACAAGTGACAATTAACAACTACTTTTTGTGACTAATAAATTTCAAACTTTTATAACCACCATTACCATTCACAATATAATCATACATCTAAGCTTGTAAAAATTTATTCAATTTCTAAAACATCTTCAAAACATAAAAGTAGTATACTACCATTATTTTCATTCTTACTTTAAACCCTAACTCATAATTACATTCATTTCACAATTCAAACTCATATCCATAATAAAATTCATTAAAACTTGAATCAAATAACCACCAAACTAGTAAACATGGTAGAATTTAAATTAGAGCAAGAAACTAATCAAATTCTTACATCACCATATCAAGATTCAATGAAAAATTAATAAACCATCAACCCAAATTCATGATTATATTAAGTTCATTAATCAAGCTCTAACTCATAAGAAAAAATCAATGAAAGTAATTCCAAATTCAACACTTAACTCATAAATTTTATAAATTTCAATTGGAAAATAAGATGAAATCAAATATGAGAAGAGAAGTTGACTCACAAAAATAACTAACAAGAAGGTTGAAGAGGGGAGTGATGGTTGTTGTGGTGGTGGCACTGAGGGCAGCCACTTGTGGCGGCTGGTGGCAGAGTCCACGGCTGGGAGCTGCTCGTGGTGGACTGCCGGTTGCTGGCTGCTGCTCGTGGGGAGGGGTGCGGCTGGACTGTCGGCTGCTGCTCGGGGTGGCTCGGGCCGGTTGTTGGGCAGCAAACAAGAGGAATGGAGAGGAGTGAGAGAGAGGGAAGGAGGAAGAAGCAAGGAGTGTGGGTGACGGCTCATCCTTCTAACAAATAGGTTTTTAATTTTCAACATCTAAAACCCTAACCCACAAATACTTTTGGGCTATTCTATTCACGAGGCCCATAAATTTTAACCCAAATATTTAAAAGTGAAATTTCCATTGGGTCGAGTTTAAGAACAAAACTATTACGATTATTATTAACTTATTCAATTTTATTTAAGCAATAATCTCTCATATAATTAGACGTGCTTATCGCTTAGTTAATACATATCTATGGGTCAAAATATTAAATTTTTCGATGTTTAATAGTAATTAATAAATAAATTATTTTTAATTGCAATTAAAATTATAAATTATTAACATCGAAATTGCGGGGTGTTACAGAACCGGAGTCATATTTTCATATGGTTATCCGGGTCACTTGAGCCGGACCGTTACAAAATAGAATTAAAGGGAATATAAGATTAGGAAAATTTGCTCAAAATAATTCCAAATATCACTCATTGGTTCAAAAGTGGCCTGACCCGAAAATCCGAACTGAAACCAAAAGTAAATCGATCCGAAAATGTTTTCCTTTTTTAGGTTTATCAAACCGATATTACCCGACTAGAAGTTATACCCGAATCGGTTGACAACCGAAAATAGAAAAACTGAACCCGAGCTGTAACCGACTTTTCTAACCGACACATAACTGTCAACCGATAGTACCTGAACCTAATAATGACCGACCCGAATTATGCTCGAAACCGTACTCGATCCGACTAAAACCGACTTAACCCGAACGAAGTTTAGAACAAATTGTTATTTTATGTAATTTACACTTGGAGCTGTTCAAAAGTGACCCGACCCGAAAACCCGAACCGAAACCGAAAGTAAATCGACCCGAAAATATCTTCCGTTTTCAGGTTTATCGAACCGACAATTGTAACACCCCGGCCCAACGGACCACCGGTGACTACTCATGGAGACTATAGACTGGCCCCACAGACCAACTCAAGTCTTTTCAGCGCACTTTGGCCTCACTCGTGCGCACCCAGGAAAACTTCCCAGGAGGTCACTCATCCTAAGATTGCTCCCCACCAAGCACGCTTAACTGTGGAGTCCTTAGCAAATGGGCTCCCTAGAAAAGAAGATGCACCTTGTTGATATGAGTAGTCTATCAATCTCTTTTCAAGCTAAATCTGGGGTATCACACTCACCCCCACTTAAGAATACAATGTCCTCGTTGGACCGTCATTTCAGGATCTTTTCCCCCGCTAGGTGCACTGAACACACAATCAGCCACGGTCGCAGGGTTGCTCTGATACCATTTGTAACACCCCGGCCCAACGGACCACCGGTGACTACTCATGGAGACTGTAGACTGGCCCCACAGACCAACACAAGTCTTTTCAGCGCACTTTGGCCTCACTCGTGCGCACCCAGGAAAACTTCTCAGGAGGTCACCCATACTAAGATTGCTCCCCACCAAGCACGCTTAACTGTGGAGTCCTTAGCAAATGGGCTCCCTAGAAAAGAAGATGCACCTTGTTGATATGATTAGTCTATCAATCTCTTTTCAAACTAAATCTGGGGTATCACAACAATACCCGAATTGATGTTGTACCCGAACCGATTGACAAACGAAAATGGGAAAGTTGAACCCGAACGGTAACCGAGTTTTGTAACCGACACATAACCGTTAACCGAAATTAACCGAACCTAAAAATGACCGACGAGTCATATCCGACCTGAATCATGCTCGAAACCGAACTCGATCCAGCTAAAACCGACTTAACCCGAACGAATTTTAGATCGAATTGCTTTAAATTTGAACCAATTTTTAAGATAGAAGTATGATATACTTATATTAAATCATTTTATTAGTTAATCTAATAAATACATGATTTCATATATTTAGAGCTAATAATCAATGGTCCATGTTTATTAAACTACTTTTAATCGTACTAGACGAAAATTTATAGAACTTTATATTTTTAATTTTCGGTCAAACATGTAAAAGTAACAAAGTAATAATGATCACTAATTGATTTGCATTTTAACTATTTTGTTTTTGATCGATAGTAATTAGTAATACGTAGCCGAATTCTGTTTTCCAAAAAACCGAACCCGATCTGTACCCGACAAAACCGAACCAATTATTAACTGATGACAACCTGACGCCGATTAACACTCGACCCGAACTTCAAACGGCACCGAACCGATGCTAACCCGATAGCTCGAATAACCGATCTTTAACCGAACCGTGACTAACCGACCCGACCCGAGTGTGACCCGTCATAACAAACAGCCGAAACATAACCGATCCGAAATACAACCGAACTGAATGACACCCGTCCGAAACCGACCCGATCACCCAAATGAACACCTCTATTTACACTTCTTATTACATAAAATTTCTCTTCTCTAGGCCTACTTCTCGGTTCTCCTTCTCGTTTCTTTTCTCTCTTTACACAAAATTCTCTAAATTCCCCCTTAGACTTCCCTAAGTCTAAGTTTACACACTCAATAAAAAACCGTACAAAAGAATTCTCAATAATGGATGAAAAACTAAGAAAAGCACAAGGAAAAATTAAATGGATTAATTGGCAATTAAAAGCAATTAAATTTTCCTCTTTCTTGAATTGGATCTCACGAAAGCTTTATGGGCACTAGACAAAGTTTTCGTATGAAATGTCTCTCTTCATGGTGTGCCGGTTATGAAATTTGTCTTTATATACTCATGAGACTAATTTTAGCCATAAACCCATGTTCCAAAGATGTGGAAGTAGTGGGCATTAAACGTGGGAGTAATGGGTATAATCCTTGGAAGTTACTCTAAGTAACCGTTTGGATTTTAGCCAAAGAAAGGGGAGATCCTATTTTTATGGAAATAAATTAGGATCTAAAATTTTAACTCTTTTTAATTTGTTAGTTATTTAATTGCCAATTAATATCCTTATGCTAATTAGATTTTTCACCCGTACAACTTAATAAAAAGAAAAATAAAAATAAAAATTTATTTCCTTTATATCATGTTGACTTTTTCTCTGACCAGTTGCGTTGGGAACACCTTGTTGTCTTCGTCTGGACAGTCTTCGATTTTGACCAATTTGGAACTATTCCATGACTCAAGTATATGACGTAGACTTGTAATGTTCTTCGACAACTCTCTAAGGTGCTATCGACGATCTCTAATAATTGGATATATGACCATCAAAACAATCTCAAAAATAATTTGTTTGTTTATAAAAGTTAAGTCATCATCAAAACCAAATGGGCCAACAAATTCCCCCTTTTTGATGATGGCAAACTTTATAAACAAACTTAAGTAAAATATAGAGTAAAACATATAATGTGAACATGCTAGAGATTAACACAAGTTCAACCATATTTAGTAAATCAAATCGTTACAAATAATTTACTAAACACTCAATTAAGCATATTACTCTAATAAATTAAATTTTAAAAACTTGTCAAAATCATGTGGTTAAACATGACTTAAGTTTTCAAAATTAAGTATATAATAAAAATTTAAACAAAACTAAGTATAAAAAAAAATTTAAACAAAACAAAAATTATTAAACATAAAAATTAATACACACAATAATTTAAGAACTTCAATAATATGAAGTTGAAAGAATCCAATTAAAACATGAGTGATAATTAGTGACAAACAACTAATCCCATATACAGTAAATAAAATAAATAAACCAAACCATGATCATAAACTAAGCCTAAGCATAACAAACAGTAATATAAACCATGAAAAATCTTTTTAGTAACAAACAGAGAACAAAAAAAAACTAAGTAAAGCGTAGCATTCACAAAAATCAACTTAAGTTTGTTGCCTTTCTTCCCCCTTTTGACATCAATCAAAAAGTAAGGGTTTTTATCAATCCACAGCTCTAAGGCAAGCATTAGACAAATTAAGAAAGCAAGCAGCAAACTAAGTAAGCAAATGCCTAAACATGAATCAAGAAATGCAAGCAATAAACATCATAGACCATAAAAGATAGGGAATGAAGGAGAGTAGCATAGATAGTTAATAGCAAAGAAAAACATAAGTTAAATTGTTTTGTACCCCAGCTGGTACACAAAGAAAAGCAAAATAAAAGGTGTTTAGATAATACAACTACAAATGATGAGGCCAACAAACTGATAAAACAGTAAATGATTTAACAGAAGAGGAAGGGATCACTGGGCAGCTTCTTCATCTACAAATTCTGTCTGCACTTCGATCGTGTCAAGCTTGGCACCAAGACGTGATTCCATCTAGGACAGCTGATCAGTGATGGAGGCAAGTGAGACACGAATTTCATCTTGAAATGCAAAGAAGAGAGACTGCAAAGTATCGAACTTAGTGAGAAGAAGTTCAATTGGGGTAGGTGGAAAAGGTGAAGGGTGCCTATCAAAACCAGTGTGTAGGCGAAGGTTGTGAGGTAAATGGTGGTGGTGAAGTTGCTATTGCTGATGGTGGTGGAGATGGCATATGAGACACTGGTTGTGGTGAGGATGGGGCATCGGTTGTTTGCTTAGTGGGGTGAGTAGATGTTTCTTCATCCTTACCAATCGAGAGTTTCGAAGCAGGCCTTTTACTCTTCCTATGAGTGACTTATGGATCCTCCTTAACCGGTTTTGCTACCTCATCATCACCGGAACTATCACTGGAGTCAGCCTCCTCAAGTTCTTCCCCTAATGCTTCCCCCTCCACTACAAGCTTTCTCATGTTCCTTATTCGCCTCTGCCTTCTCAGTACTGGCAGAGGGAACAGCACCTTGACCCTCCTTTTCTTTTTCTTTCTTCTCCTTTCCTTCTTCTTCTTCTTCTTCTTCTTCTTCTTCTTCTTCTTCTTCTTTTTCTTCTGTTTTTCCCTCTTCCTCCTCTTCTTCAATTTCTTTTTCAAACTCCTCCTTCTCCTCATCAGAACTTACTTCTTCAATTTCAATGAGGTCCTCCAAAATTTCTTTTTCATTTGCATTTAAATGTAAATTTTTAAGACACTTTGCGCCTATTTGATTATTGGCGCTCATAGGAAAGTGAAGACCCTCCAAAGGTACACCAAACTTCTTAAAAATACTTGTCAACAAACCTCCATACCCAACCATAAGACCTTTTTCAATGCATTCGGACATGTGTGAAACCATCATCGACGGAAAATTTATTTTATATGATTAGCCATACAATAAATTAATGTGGCGTCGTCACGAAGATTAACTTCACTCCGCTTGGAATTGCGGGGTAAAATAAATCGACGTGCAATGTTGTAAAGCAGTTTGTGAAGCGGAGACAGTGACTTGTGACTGAAGCGTTTCCTATCATCTTGACCAAGAAATTTTAATATTGTCTTTTCCGTAATACCCAAAAACACAATTTTAGAACCCACATAGTAAGTATCAAATCCAACGGCAGGGGCATCAAACCATTTACCTATCATCAAGCAATTCAATTTTAATTTCTTTAACAGTACTTGAGCAGAGCCATTTTCAATGGTGAAATTTTTTATAAATTCACGCATTAGATTAGGATAAATTGGGTTGCATGAGTGATTGTACATTAGTTTTTCCCACCCTTAATTTTGTAAAGCTGCATGAAATTGGGGAAAAGATGTAGAGTCATACCAATACTTGTCGAGTCCGAACCCAACTGACATTTCCTTCGCAACTTCTTTAGCACTATCGGGGTCTACTCGCTTGATCCTTTTCGGTGGATTGGATGAAGAGGCACCTTTCGGGGTAGAACGGTTTCTCTTGATTCCAGCATGCATGGATGATTTTGGGATGCTAGTTTTCGGTGGTTCTTGGGATGATGAAGGTGGTACATTTCCTGAAGTTGACGGATAGATGACTTGTAAAGGCTTAGGCTGTGAAGATTTGGGCATCTTCTTCATTGGGGTTTTACTAGATGATGAAGATTTTGGTGTTTTCATGGTGTAGAATTGATAAGAATTTAGGGATTTAGAAAGAGAGAAAGATGAAAAGGGTAATCGGTTTTCTTGCAAGGAGTAGTACAAGTTAAAGTGAGTTATGAATGATGGATGTGACGTTGGAGTGTTGGGGTTTTAAAGGTGTGAAGGGATGGTTTATGAAAGGTTTGTACTACTTCCCTTTTGACGGTTTTAGGAGGTGTAACGAGCAGTTATTAATTCTTCAAAGCTTAGTTCTATATCGATTTAGGCGACTGATTTTCGAAACACCCCGATGATCCATCTTCCATTTCTTAAATTAAGTTGGCTCACCGAAATAAAATAAAATAAAATGCTGGAATTTGTGGAAAAAATAAAATAAATTTTTGTGATTTTCTTTTTGTTTATATGATAAATAAATATATAATATGAGACCAACATAATAATATAAAATAAATCATGCTACTAGGTCTATTCAGTTATGCAAGCAATCAAGACAAAGTTTATGACACATACTCAAATAGATGCATACCTAAATCTCGCAATGATTGAATGTTCAATCCTGGTTGTTGTGGTTGATCTAACCCTTCCATTTTTCAAGTTGTTTAGAGGAGGAATGCTAGCATTAAACTTTAGTGAATCTTGATCATACCTAGCTCCAACCTCATCTTTTCGAATTGTTCCCTTGGAAGCGGTTTAGTCATGATATATATCTGCAACTTGATCACTAGTATTGACATGTTTAATAATAATATTTTTATGCTCGACATTATCCTTAAGAAAATGATGTCTAATATGAATATGTTTAACTCTAGAATGATGCACTGGATCTTTAGAAATGCAAATGGCACTAGTATTATCACAATAGATAGGAACACATTCAAGTTTAATACCAAAATCTCTTAGCTGTTGTTTAATCCACAGCATTCGGGAGCAACAGGCTGCTGCTGCTACATATTCAGCTTCTGCTGTGGATAAAGCTATTGTATTCTGTTTCTTGGAACTCCATGATACCAAACAAGATCCAAGAAACTGTACCATTCCTGAAGTACTTTTTCTATTCACAAGATCACCTGCATAATCTGCATCACTATACCCTTTCAAGTCATAGACATCACTTTTAGGATAAAATATGGACAATTCATCTATTCCCTTTGAATATCTTAGAATTCTTTTTATTGCTGTATGATGTGATTTTTTAGGATTTGATTGAAATCTAGCACACAAACCAACACTAAAGGATATCACTACAAAAAATGTTGCAAATAGCTACAGTTATTTAGGCACTCTTATTTAAGCGTGACAATCATTTTTCATTTAGACTCACTTATAACACTTTAGGCACGCTTATTAAGCGTGAGACTTATAGTATCACTCATAAGCGTGGCTACACGTTATTTAAATATTATTAAGATATCATATATTCAGGCACACTAATAAGCGTGGCTAAAGAATAATTAAAAAATTTATAATCTATTCAGCCTTAATTGTAAGCGTGGCTAAAACATATGTAAGAATAGAAATATTCAACCAAATCAGCCACAAAAAGAAGCGTGACTAAAAACATTTTAAAATATAAATTATAATTAAAAATTTCGACTATGCCCTATTCATATACTGCATTTCGCGCGCCTAGAGAGTAGTACCTATTCATCTTCTTCTTCTTTCTCATACTGAAATCTACTCTGCCCTAATTTTGAGTCTGCCTCTTTTTCGAATCTGCCCTAATTTGCTCAATCTCCTTCCTCTAATCTACAATCTATCTTTTGGGTTCATCTCTTTAAGGTTTGTAATCAAATTATGCATTATTATTGTTGTTTTTTGAAGTTATTAAAGATGAATTTTAATGGTTCCTTTGAATTATATTGTTAATTTTAGAAATTTGTTGTTTTTAAAGTTATTAAAGATGAATTTGTATATTTAGATTTTTTATGAGGACATGAGTGAAACGTACTTTGGTTTTTGCTTATTGGTTCCTTTGAATTATATTGTTAATTTCTTGTTTATTGATTCCTATGAATTATATTGTTAATTTTAGAAATTTTGTTGACAATTGAGTAAGATACATTGATTTTTGCTTAAGCATACTTTAGGTCTTAGGGTTTGATTGGCATTGAAAATTGTAGTATTGGAATTTTTCGATGGTATTAAAACTTTGTGTGAAACAGACATTAGGTCTTAGGTCTTAAGATGTTAAATTGGGATTTTTCGATGGTATTGGAAAACTTTGTGTAAGCTTTTTAATTGCTTATTTTTGGGTCGAATATTGTGGTATTAATGGTGATTAGTAGTGATTATGGTTGTAGTTAAGCATGGTGGAGGTTATGGTGGTTAAATGGTAGTAGTAAATTGTTAATAATCCTTGTTGGGTTGTTAAGCTAGTTAATTGTTAATATGGTCGGTGATTATTAGTTCTTGTCAATTGGTTGTTGTGAGAGTACATCTAGTAGATAGCAACAATTCTTTTGCTCATTATATCATTAGTTTGTATGTAAAAATTCTTTTGCTCTGTGTGAAAACTAGTAGATATTTTGGTACTCTGTGAACACTAGAAGCTATTTCGGTACTCTGTGATAGTACATTGCTCATTATTTCATCAATTTTGTATGTAAAATTTCTTTTGCTCTCTCTATGTTGATTGAGTTGGTTTTAATTGTATAGTAAAAGTTGTTTTCATTTAATAATTTCTCATTGATGTTAACACAAGTAGAAGTATTTTTTTTTATAAGTATGTCTATGTAATCTTGTTAATATAATAATGTGGGATTTATGATTTGAAGTCATAGTTTATGTGAACCTAGACGGTGTTGATATTATAATTCTAAGTATAGCTAATTGTTTGAAATTTTAGATGATAGTATAACTGATGTAGTTGAGTTACCCAAAATGTTAACTTTTAGGTTACAACGTACTTAAAAATAATGGATAAAAGCTTGATTAATATGCATCGGACCTCTGATGAATACATAAAGGGAGTTGAATCATTTCTTGATTTTGCTTTTGCTCACACTTTGGATCCTAAGGTTATAATATGTCCTTGCACTAAATGCCAAGTTGGGAAAAATGCATGGTTTAGTAGAGATATTGTTACACGTCGTTTGATGTTTAATGGATTTATGCGTAGCTACAAAGATTGGATATATCACGGGGAAACAATTTACATGCCAACATCTTCTAATCTCAATCCTTCTAGAACTAGCTTGATCAATAGTGATCATGAGATAAACGGTCTTGTTGATACTACAACATTATTGAATGATATTTTTGACACTATTGGACAAGAATGTGCCAAGAATAATGATGATAGTCATGAGTTTGAGATGGGAGATCCTATAGAGGGAGAAGATGAGGATGATGATATTAATCATGGTTTTCATTTTAACGATGGAGTGGGTGAGAGAGAACATCATGAGGATGCTGGATATGAAAGGGTCAAAGAAATGGCTGACGAAGTACTATATCCGGGGTCAAGTTATTCGAAACTTTCTTTTAATTTGCACCTATTTCATTTGAAATCCATGTATGGTTGGTCTAACAAGTCATTTGATCAATTATTGACTTTATTAGTCACAGTCTTTCCTAGTATAATTCCTTTTCCGTCATCCTGGAATAATTGTAAGCAATTGAATAAGGATTTGGGCTTTCAATATGAAAAAATCCATAGTTGTCCAAATGATTGTATTTTATATTGGGATGGAAGAGAAAACCAAGATGAATGTGACAAGTGTCATACATCACGATGGAAGGATAAGGATAGAAGATTACCAAATAAAGTCTTACGTTATTTCCCTCTCATACCAAGGCTACTTAGGATGTATAAGTCTTCAAGAATAGCCGAAGATATGATTTGGCACCATAAGGATAGGACTAATGATGGAATTCTTAGACATCCAGCAGATGGTAAAGCATGGAAAGACTTTGATGAGCGATACCCTGATTTTGCATGTGATCCACGAAATATTAGGTTAGGGCTTGCAAGTGATGGATTTAATCCTTTTCGTCTCATGAGTAGTACACATAGTACTTGGCCTGTGTTATTGATTCCTTTCAACTTACCCCCTTGGCTTTGCATGAAACAATCATCGATCATAGTGTCAATGATAATTCCTGGGGAAAAAGCTCCTGGTAATGATATTGATGTGTACTTGCAACCACTTGTTAAAGAATTGTTACAGTTGTGGGAAGGATTTGATGCGTTTGATGCATACAGCAAGACAACGTTTAAGTTAAGGGTAGCTCTGAATTCCACCATTACTGACTTTCCAGTATATGCAAACTTGTCTGGTTGGAGTACAAAGGGTCGCTATGCATGTCCATCATGTGCTCACCAAACACATTCTTTGTGGTTGGAAAATGGACGTAAATTTTGCTATATGGGGCACAGAAAATGGTTGCCTAATGACCATCCATTTCGTTACGATGATGTTTGATTTGATGGTAATGTAGAGCTTAGGTGTGCTCCAATACCGTCTAGTGGTAGTGATATTCTTGTTGAGCTAAATAAAAAACTTTCACATATGGAAAACGTGTCTTATCTAATGAGGTTGATGAAAAGGATGAGAAACAATTATGGAAAAAAAGTGTTTTCTTTGATCTACCATATTGGGAGTACAACAAGCTTCGACATAATCTAGATGTAATGCATATTGAAAAGAATATATGTGATAACCTCTTAGGAACTTTATTAAACCTAGAGAGGAAATCAAAAGACAATTATAAGGCACGTAAAGACCTTGAGGTTATGAAGATTAGGCCAGAGCTTCATCCTATAGAATTGCCTAATGGCAAATTCCAACTCCCTAATGCTCCTTACACAATGTCATCTGAAGAGAAAATGCAATTTTTACGGGTGTTGAAGCATATCAAGGTTCCAGATGGGTATGCAAGTAATATTTCTCGTTGTGTCAACTTGAAAGAGCGTAAGTTGTTCAATATGAAAACCCATGACTGTCACATTTTTATGCATGATTTACTTCCTATTGCCTTAAGGGCTGCAAAAGATACTGATATTCTAGAAATAATATCTAGTTTATCACATTTTTTTAAGGAGTTGTGTGCGAGAGAATTGTCAGTGGAGAAACTAGATAAACTTGGAAATAAGGTGGTGATGGTATTGTGTTAGATGGAGAAGGTGTTTTTGCCAAGCTTCTTTACTATTATGGTTCATCTTATTGTACATTTAACTGAAGAAGCAAAGCTTGGGGCGCCAGTGATATATAGATGGATGTATCCCATTGAAAGGTTAGCATTTTTTTAGGATCATCGTACCTTTTGTAGTACTTTAAGTGAGCATATTTACTTCCTATTGTAGGTATTTGGCATCTTTAAAGGCCAAAGTGCGTAATCGAGCACAACAAGAAGGATCAATGGCAGAAGGATATATCGCACAAGAATGTATAACCTTTTGTTCAAGATACTTTGATGGAGTGGAAATTGTGTTTAATCGACCTAAGAGAAATGAGGATACTCCAAATAATGACGATATCTATTTATTTGGCACTGCTGGTCGACCAAAAGGGAAGATATCAATGGTTGAAATTGATGAGTTAAGTTTTCAACAAGCTCATCGATACGTACTGCTTCATGTTGATAACATTGACCAATATCACAGGTTTTGACACATGTCTCCTCATATACTGTTTTAGACATATTAGTAATGTTGGCTGATATGATTCCTTCAGGTCTTTTTTAAATGAACGCATGGCTGTTTATGATCGAGAGATTAGTGATAAAGTTAAGCAGAAATGGTTGGTTGAAGAATTTCCTACTTGGTTGCAAGAAATGGTAACCACATTTTTTCAAAGTTAACATAACTTTGGCTAAGCAATATATTATTTATTTTAACCATGTTGTTTATGTTGTCGATGTACGCTGTAGGTGTCCAAGCTTGATGATTACACATTTGACACAAGTTTGATAAGGATAGTAGGGCGTGGTCCTAATGCAATAGTTAAGAGGATGAACGGATTTATTATCAATGGGTTTCGTTACCATACTCAAAGGAGAGATAAGTCAAAAAAAACTCAAAACTTTGGAGTGATGGTTGAAGTAGAATCCAAGGCATTTATGGAAAGATAAATGATATAGTTGAGTTGGATTATTTTTCAGATAATAAGGTTGTATTGTTTCGTTGTGATTGGGTGAATGTGAACTCTAGGGGTTTGAAGAAGGATAAAAGAGGCTTTACTCTTGTAAATTTTGCGCATCAAATGCATGAGGGGTCCTATTTGAAAGATGATCCATTCATTTTATCTTCTCAGGCACAACAAGTCTTTTATGTTGAAGATGAGAAAGATAAAGGATGGGAGCATATCATTCGAGTCAAACCAAGGGATTCATATAAGTTAGGATATGTAAATGATGATGATGATTTGTACCCTCAGTTTATGCCTTCGAATGGTGATGAGTTGTACTCTTTTACGGGACTATTATAAATTTTATTATGTGGGTTTCACTTACATTCCTATACTAAATTTTTCCTTTACTATAAATCATGCTTTACATTCCTATGTCTGTTTAGTCATGTTGCTAAGTATAAATTTGCTTTACAATCTTCCTAATGGTTTTAACTATGACATGTTCCTTTACCTATTCAGTCATGTTCCGATCTAGACGTACATATGAAGAGTACATGAACTCTTTGCAAAAATGAAGTGGGAGCCCCTCAAAATGCTTTTAATTTTGACATTGAAGAAAATAATGGAGATGATGTGAATGTCGAAGTAGGAAGTAGTGAACTTCAATTACAATTCAATCCGGCTCTTATACCTATTCCTGAAGGTTTTAATGATAATGAACACGTGCTACTCATAGGTATATATCTCCTTTAATTCTTAATAAGCTAAACAAATCATTTATATCTTTTGTGTTGTCACAAGACTTAAACTTGTTGTGTAGATGGAGAAGGGAATGTCCAAATACTAAAAGGAAGATTAACCATAATGAAGTTGTATAGTTTGGATACTTCAAATAAGATAATGGTGCCGTTAAACAAGTTTTTCCAACCAGTGAAAAAGGCCGGATCGATTTTCAATCGATTTCTTTCTGATATAGCTAGGCGTCCTACCTTATGTCCTCTAAATTATAAGGATTGGCGTTTGGTCCCTCAATATTTCAAAAGGCAAATCATCACCTACGTTCGGGTTAGTTACATTATGTTTCTTTTGAGTTTATACGCATATGATTTACTATGTTTCATTAACAATTTTTATTTTATACTTGACATCTAAAAAAATTTTAGGCAAAGTTTATGTTGATATCTTCTCAAAAAGTTGATGAAAAAGTTGTAAGCTCTGTTGGTGAAAGATTAAGATGGTATAAACGATGTCTGAGGATGAAGTATATCAATGAACAAACAACAAAGGAGGATTTATATAATTTACCTGCGGCAGATGAAGGACAAGAAAACGAGCTTACTCGTCCGAAAGGAGTAGGTGATGCAATGTGGCATGAATTTGTGGACTGGTGTTTTTCTGAAAAGTTTAAGGTAATAGTTTTTATTTACTATTGCTAATAGAGTTTACACATTTATTTGTTGAATAATGAACATAATTTTATACATTTGTGAATAGAAATACTCTGAAGTCGGAAAGAATGCTAGAGGATTAGTCTTGCATACTCATACGTGTGGCACTGCCACTTATGCGGTTACACGCGACAAATTTGTGAGTTGTTATAATCTGATTGAAATGGTTATAAATTGAAATTACAATTACATTATCACTACAATTTTGGTTTCACTTCTAAAACGGCGTGTCACCAGCATTTGGGGATGCTAACTCGGTTAACTATTCAGGTAGTGTTAAGTTCATTTCTAGGTAATTCATTTATGCTCATCAATACTTTTAATATTATAATTTTATAGGGAATCTGATTGATTATGGTCATACAAATACTCATGGTACTCGTACTCCACCTCTTTCTAAACAAATTGTACCTATGTCCCTTAATGGTGCAACTACTCCACATACAGCTCAAGTTAGCAATCCAGGTAGTGTATAGTAAGTTCATTTTTAGGTAGTTCACGTATACTTGTCAAAATCTTTAATATTATTAATCTATAGAGATGCCAATTGTACATGGTCCTACAAATCTTCAAGTGACTTGTATTCCACTAGATACTCATATTCCACCACTCGCTAAACCAGGCAGTGTATTGTATGTTCATTTTTTGGGTAGTTCACTCATACTTGTCAATACCTTATATATTATTAATCAATATAGGGATACCGATTGAATGTGCTCCTACAACTGTTCAAGGCATTCGTGTTCCACCACTCACTAAACAACCAGTACCTATGTCCCGAGCTGGTGGTGCAACTACTCCTCTTCATACTCACGTTTCTAAATCAGGTAGTGTATTGTATGTTCATTTTTTGGGTAGTTCACTCATACTTGTCAATACCTTATATATTATTAATCAATATAGGGATACCGATTGAATATGCTCCTAAAACTGCTCAAGGCACTGGTGTTCCACCACTCACTAAACAACCAGTACCTATGTCCCGAGCTGGTGCAACTACTCCACATCATGCTCTAAAACCAAGTGATAAGGTGTGAAACTATGAACCTTTAATAATATTTTGTTTTAAAACTTTGATATATATTTTACGTAGTTCCTCTCTCTAGAGAAACGCAGAACAAATTCAAGCTAATAATGGCGGAGTACTTGCAATGGGACCACTCAAACGATTTAAAAATGCTGAAGTAAGCGATTATGAGTCATAATGTATATATGATGCTAAACTACTTTATCACATATTGTTGATTTTTAATATTTTTTTATTCATAGTTGACTTATCAAGAGTTGGAGAAAGTGATTGATAAAATACTTATGGAGAATCCCGAACCGGTTAAAAAATTTATTCGTGGAGACAAGCATAAAAGAGAAATGTCACATTGTCATTTAGCTGGCATGGTATATATAGTTTTTACGTGTTACTTCCTTTTAATGTTTAAAAACTTTATTTGAATTTGCTTTTCAAATACGTTTTATGTAGGCATTGTATATGTGCAAGAAACGAGCTAATAGAGAAATGTTGGACAAATTGTTGTGGGTCAAGTTGAACAAGGCAAGTACATTTTATTAACAATTGTTATGTGTTGACATCATTCATATTAATTACAAAAAATCTACCTTTTATTTGTATAGGTGGCCAACAAGGAATATGTTCAAGAACCAAAAATGTTAAATGTAAGCAAGGAATGAAGTACTTTCCAAGACAGTAGTGTGTATAGGACTACTGCATTTTGATATTGGCTTGCTGGTGCATTGATTTTGTGAATGTCTGTAGCTTTTTTTGTTGTTGTTTAGGGTTGTTTTCGGACCTTTTGCCTATAGCTATCATATAGTATAGTCTTTTCGATGTATAGCCGTCTGTGGCTCTATTCACATGAAACTACCAAATCTGGGTTGATTTATTTTGGTTATGATTAATAGAAACTATTGGTGTTGATACAATTGGTGTTGCTTTTAGTCTGCTTGCTTGCTGTGAGTTGATGTTTTCGTTATGTTGTTGCGGCTATGTTGTTGCAATTAGTGTTGCTGTCGATTAGTGCTGCTTTGGCTCTACTTGCTTCCTGATGTCGATTACTTTGCTTGTTGTGAAGTATTGTGTGCTACTGTGCACTTTGCAGCCTATTGCTTGCGACACTATGTTTTTTTTTGGAGAACTGTTTGGTGGAGAACTGTTCTGATGTTGTTCTGATGCTGCTGGTGGTTGTTTTTTTGTGGCTCATGTGCTGGATTTGTGTTTTTACGAGTTTATGATAGGCTATTTTGATAAGAGTATTCTATGAAGACATTGTTTGGGTTTGTTGTTGATGCTCTTTGCTAGTTCCTGGTTTGCTGTTGATGCTGACCGGTTTTTGTTCCAACCTGGTCTGCTGCTTGTTGCTTGCTTGCTGCTCTTCATTTGCTGCAGATGTTGTTGCTTTGCTTGTTTCTCCTTGATGTTCAGAGCAGGTCCTCAACTAATTCTAAGTTGATTGTTTTTTTGTTTGACACCATGTCTACATCACTGTATCCTATCACTTCTCTAATAAAATCTGAATTCAAAAATGAATAAATGAATCATATTCAATGGGGTAAAAGTTAGTAGATATACAAACACTAAAATACTTCCTATCTAATTAAACTTAGGAAATATAAAATAGTGTAACTTACCAGCCAATACACTGCAATCATATTCATGGGATAAAATTGACTTGAATGGTACGAAGTTGAATGAGTCTGGTTGGATTTCAATGTCATTACACTCTTCCATTACAGTCGGTTGCAAAAAAAGTATTTGTGTCATTGTGTGTATGATTTGTAGTCTTGTATTCTCCCACATTTTCTACAACCTTAAAGCGTGTAAGGTAATAAATACGACCTTCTTTCACTTTATTGGCATGATATTTGAATACAAATTTGGAAATGGTAGCTTGTATTCTATCAGACTGCAAATCAAAAAATAAAGGTTAACCTCAACATATATTGATTCAATTGTAGCGATAAATTTGATAGAAAAAGTGGAAATACCTTCTCGTCCTTTAGTATCATATGCATAGAAATTGATTATGGATCGTTTTCATTTGATTTCCATGTATGAACCACCCTTACTTTTAATTTCCAAGTTCCAGCATTAGAAGTAATATCTGCCAAATACTTGTTATGTTTGAATGCCATGGATATGAATTATTTTAAACAGATGAAGACCTATGTAAATGTATAGTAGTAGTGCGTATAAAAGAGTTAATATAAAGTGATATTCCTACGTATATAAATTAATATAGCCGTTTTTTGCTAAATCTTACAATAATTGGGAAATTCAAAAATATTACATACAATAATTTATGATTTGGTAATTGCCTAGTTTAGCTTCAGAAGAAATTGAAAAATATGTTAATTATACAATAATTTATGATTTGGTAATTGCCTAGTTTAGCTTATGGCGAAATTGGAAAATATGCTAAATCTTACAATAATTGGGAAATTCAAAAATATGACACTACAAATCTTGCTTTAGAAGAAATCACCTAATTTAGCTTCAGACGAAATTGAAAAATATGCTAAATCTTACAATAATTGAGAAATTCAAAAATATCACATACAATAATTTATGATTTGTTAATTGCCTAGTTTAGCTTCAGACGAGATTGGAAAATATGCTAAATCTTACAATAATTACAATAATTGGGAAATTCAAAAATATCACACTACAAATCTTGCTTTAGAAGAAATTGCCTAGTTTAGCTTTGGGCATTTGGCGGGATTATTTTGCCTAAGAAGAGGCCACCTGTCCTTGTTTGGTTTATGTATTAGCTTTATTTTAGATAGATAGATTATACTTCCTCCGTTCCATAATACTTGCTACATTTCACTTTTTTACGCAATTCAATACACAATTTTGATTATTAATATCTTAAACTACACTTATCTAAAAATTATAAAAATTTAATATTATGAAAGTATGCGATTAGACGATTCAAACAAGATCCCACTTGACTATATTTTTACTTACATATTAGTCGCAATATGTAAGATAAGCTTGAACGATGAATAGTGCACAAAATAGAAATGTAGCGAGTATTTTGAAACGGAGGAAGTATTTATTTATTATATTATATTTATTTATATTTATATAGAATAGATTGGATACCCAAAGTTCCCAAAATTCTCGGTGCAATTTGAAACTTATATTTGATAACTCATTCCACAAATTTCCCTCCTTTCCACATTTTCCCTCCTTTGCTTTCGCCCAATTTAAGGGCTCCAACCTTTCCATCTTCCTCTTCGATTCATCTTCATTTTACAACTCTTTCATTTTCTCTATATTTACTTGTATCAGGTAAGAATTCTTCTTCTACTTTACTATTCCTATGTTATTTTTCTGCTTTTTCCTCTTCGATTTATTAGGATTGAATTGTAGGGTTTAAATAAGGACTAGGGTTTTATGTTATGATTTTGGTTATTAGCTAATTTGTTACCATTTGAAATCTTTTTTGTTTTTATTTACATGTTGGGTTTTTAGGGTTCTTGAACATGTTGATTGATTACTTGTAAAAGGTTAAGAAAAGTTTAATTAAATCTTTGATTTTTTGATATGTAGCTAAAATGTTTGATTTTTTAGGGTTCTATGTTGTTGATTCAGTTAAAATAATGTAGAGAGGTAGCTTCTTTTCCTTGAATTAACATTTTGCTGCTGAAATGAGACAATTTGCCATGGATTTTTAGTGGAACTAGGCATATTTAAGGTGACCCAGTGCCGAGTGCCGTCTAAATTAAGGGCTCTTAGATGATAGTTTGCCTTAAAATTGTTGTGTATTTTCTTGGCCCCTCAATTCCATGTGTGTTCAATAAGTTATTCCACTTTTTGCTTTTCTTTTTCTTTTCTTGTCCTCGCTATTTCTGGTATTTTCTTGAATTATGTTGAACTTTCATGTTTAAAATTTGCTTTGTTTCATTCTTGATTGGTTATTTCAGGTATTTTCCCTTTTTCATCCAGAAAAAACTGCCATGAGTGCAGTCAATATCACAAATGTTTCCATCTTGGATAATCCAGCTCCCTTTCTCAACCCGTTTCAATTTGAAATTTCCTATGAGTGCCTGGTTCCTCTTAAAGATGGTAAGTTCTCCCATATTTATTGACTTAAATGTACAGTTGTTTGACTCTTAATCTCCTTTGATTTGTTCTTGTTGATCATTTGTCACTATAGGCAAAACCGAAAGCTAGTTTAGGGAACTGGAAATGTTTATTTTACAACTGAAAATGAATGTGTGTGCTATGTGAAAGGAAATCTATTTGCAAGGAAGGTAGCTTTTGCTTAATGCTTATTGTTTCTGTGCAATTAAGACATACTTGTTGGGTAGTTTCGGAACCGTATGCTTTAGTGTGTGTGCTGTGTATAAGCGCTTACGATAGATGTATAAAGAATGAACGTAATCAGTTCTTTCAAGAATTTTACTCATTAGTTCTCACAACATGAGCTTTGATTAAAGTAGAATACAAGAATTATGTTATGATTTTCTCTTTTTGTAAATTGATGTTAATTTCTATACTAAGAGAGATTGTGTGTGTTGCATGAGTTTGTCCTTATAAACACTTTTGGGAGGTGTATTTTTTTTGTGGATTTCCTTGATGGCATTGTATATAGTGGTCTAAATTGTTAATTTCTTCACAAATTTTGATTTTGTGTAGTGCAAATTGTTATGTTAGTATAATTCCGAATTAGTCCATCAAAAGTTAGGAGACAAATTATGTTCCGATGCCGGTTTTACCTTCAATGTAGACCATGATTTAGCATTATATTGATGTGAGAGACTTTTTCTTCCATCAGCCTTATATATCTAAACATAGAGCTGTTCAAAAGTGACCCGACCCGGAAACCCGAACCGAAATCAAAAGTAAACCGACTCGAAAATAGCTTCCGTCTTTAGGTTTATCGAACCGACAACACCCGAACCGATGTTGTACCCGAATTGGTTGACAACTGAAAATGGGAAAGCTGAACCCGAACTGTAACCGAGTTTTGTAACCGACACATGACCGTTAACCGAGTTTACCCGAACCTAAAAATGACCGACCCGAGTCATATCCAACCCGAATCAGGCTCGAAACCGAATTTGATCCGGCTAAAACTGACTTAACCCGAATGAATTTTAGATCGAATTGCTTTAAATTTGAACCAATTTTAAACATAGAAGTATGATATACTTATATTCAATATTTTATTAGTTAATCTAATAAATACATGGTTTCATGTATTTAGAGCTAATAATCACTGGTCAATGTTTATTTAACTACTTTTAATCGTATTATATGAAAATTAATAGAACTTTATATTTTTAATTTTCGGTCAAACATGTAAAAGTAACAAAGTAATAATGTCACTAATTGATTTGCATTTTAACTATTTTGTTTTCGATCGATAGTAATTAGTAATACGTAGCCGAATGTTGTTTTCTAAAAAACCGAACCTGATTTGTACCCGACAAAATCGAACCAATTATTAACCGATGACAACCTGACACCGATTAACACTCGACCCGAACGTCAACTGGCACCGACTCGATGCTTACCCGATAGCTCGAATAATCGATCTTTAATCGAACCGTGACTAACCGACCCGACCCGAGTGCGACCCGCCATAACAAACAGCCAAAACATAACCGATCCAAAATACAACCGAATCGAATGATACCCGTCTGAAATCGACCCGATCTCCCGAATGAACACCTCTATCTAAACATTTAATAAAGGATGGATTTTGTGATGGTAAACAAGACATATTCATCATTGTTGTATAATAAATATTGTCATGTGATTAATGTCCTTTGATTCTTTTCTTCATGTTGAAATTTTAGGATATACCTTAAGCCTTTTGATTAGTTCAGGTGACTGTGTTATAGTCCCAAAATGATTTTAAGTTATAATTCATATTACTTGAGGTCAACTAGGTTAGTTGGTTAGTTTTTGATATGTAGGAAGAAACTTTTAACTTTAAAAGTATTATAGATGACTTATTTGGGAGAAATAGCTACGCTATGTTTTCTTGTCCCTGTTTGATACACATCCGAGAGTCCGGCATGAAAAATGCTTGAAATTAGAGTAAGAAGACATATTGCTTCTCCTTCACATGCAATACCTATATCTTTATCTTTTCTTCATGCCTTTACAAATGGATTAAGCTTTTTTTTATGATATTTGAGGAGGCAAAACATGAAATTTCCTAGTTTAACATTCCAAGTTGGACACGTGTCTTGCATCCATGTTCATGTTGTGTTATGTCGACATGGGTACAACGAGACTTTTGAAGTGTAGAACCCATCAAGAAATATTGTATCCAAGAATTTTAGCGGAATTAGACTTTCACGGGAAAAGTAAGCATCCAAATATTCAACTAATAAAAGACACATAAAGAGATGATTGAGAAACCTTGTAATTTTTGCTATGAAAAGCTTGCCTCCTATGAGAAGAGGAAGGCAAACCACGCACAAACAAAAATTCCATAAGCATTGTGGCGACCATCTCTCTTTAGTTGAAGGCCATCAATATGGAACCCAAAGTTAGCACATCTCTTAACAAGAGAATAACATTAGTACAAGGTGTTTGAGAAACGATTCGATTAGGAAACCTTTCAAACTATGCACTAGTGGTGAAACTAGAAGATAAAAAGGTAAATATGGCATTACTTGGTAAGAACTTGCGAGATCAAAGGTAATCCATATTCAAGCTGTGGATCTCGTGGTATAAGCAAGAATATTAAAAGTTTGTTTTTTAGAAAGGGCAGTCAGATGTTTGAGGTAGTATAAGTGATCAAGGGGTAGTAGCTCATATCACTAGAGGAAACTTTGCGCAAAGTTCTATTACTATTAATGGGTGGGTCCGTGATTTCGTTTGGGCACATGCATCTTAGGTAATTCAATCTTATGGTTCTTTATTATCTGCATATGGTCTCGTTTTCCTAGGTGTAGTTTAATGTTTTTATTGGTTGTAATTGGATGGAATGGTAACCTCTAAGCAGTAGTGAAAAGCCTTTATATAAGGCTTGAATCTTTAGGGTCTCCGGTCTCATCGATTTCGTTGCAACTAAAAAGGCAAAGATAGCAAACACCCTTGGCAAGTTTATTGCATCGGAGGCCTAAGAAGCTGGATGACATAAAATTTTGGGCACACGCGAAATATGTAATAAAACCCAAATGATATTCAATAAATTACAAACCTAGTTATATTTAGGTTTTTCTTTTCTTTATGATTCTAGATATTTCTTTACAATTTTGTACCAAGTATTTAGTACAAAGTAATTAGTACAGAGTATCTACGTCCTTGTATATTTTTCATATTAATTTCTTATACACCCTTTAAAATGAAAAATCTTGTATACATTATTTTGAGTTGATGGTCGTCGTGTCACCAACACATTCCAATCTCTTAGCTTGGCTATGCTTCCATTGATACCCTTGTTACCAATATACAATTGTCTTCTTATATCTTCTTATTGTTGGTACCCTTTGTCACTAAACCTCTTCCACGAATTATGTTGCTTGTATATTTCTTATTGTTGTAGGTACTCATGTTTTCTACCATTCTTCTAAATGTCTTCTCTGAAATATTTGTTTTTCAGATGCCCGTTCCAATATTTTGCTCGTTTATTTTCTTAAGTAAAATTTTTATATTTTTTTCTCCAATTTTATGTTATTTGCCCTTTTTTTTCTTTTCGTATTCTTGTTACCAACTATTAACAATTTTTCTTTAAATCTTCTCTTAATTTTCTCTAGTTAATGCCTGTTTCACGAACTTTTCGTATTTCTATTATATATCTATCTTTTCCAATTTCTCTAAAATTTTTGTTTAACATCCCTATAATGTCACCAAGTACCAGTCTCCCCTATAATGTCATATTTCTCTTTTTTTTCATATTGATGTTCATGTCTCTCCCCCATTTTTGTAGTATGTGTTCTTATGTCACTAACCTTGTAATTTCTCCTTTTTTTCTCTTTTTTTTTGTTGTCTCATGTCACCAATGACGAATTTCCTTATTTGTTTTATTATCATTAATGCTCATGTTCTTAATAATCACTATCTCAATTTTAATGTTCCAAATTTAAATTTTCTTTATTAGTCCTTTCTTTTAAACTACAAAAATACTTACCACACTCTTTTTGTGGTTTTCCGCATACTTCTTTGGCTTTTGTTTACCACTTTGTGCTTCATTCTTGTTATCCCATTGATCTTCGGCTATGATAAAATGATAGAAAAATCTTGGCACAAGTGAAATATGTAATAGACCAAAAATAATTTCATAAGTTTACAAATGTCAAAACTACACAATACATTGTAAAATATGATTTTCCTGACTAACACTCTTCACTATTTTTATGTAAGCTCATGTCTCACATAATCACATTTTTCTCACAATTCTCAAATCATCGCTCATACTTTTGTCATAGTGTGGGATATCCTATATGTGTCTTATCTTATTCTATAGCTTACTTTAAGTGCCATTGTCTCTATTTACAATACTTCTAAGTTGGCGCTTCTAGTTCTACAAACCTAGCTTAATCTAGGTACTTCTTTTCTAGATATTTCTTTATATTTTTTTACAAAGTCTTTAGTACAAATTATCCAGGTCCTTATATTCTTTTCATATTGATTTCTAATAGAATGGATGGATATTTGATAGAAATTTGAAGAGTTAGAGGGGCTTTAGAAGACTTCTAATGGCCCTTTGCCCCCGAACTCATGACATCTTTTCTATAAACAATATCCAATCTTTGGTGCTATGAAGATAGAATTTGCAAGGTGCATCCACCTATGAACTAAGAACTTTTAACAAATATATATAACATTGATTGCCACGAAAACATAAAAACAAACAACTATTAATTTTCCATGTTTCTTGATCACATTTGGTATTAAGAAGGGGTCATGGAGATCCTAAAGCTGGCCTTTGAATTTGACATTGATTAACAAGATGGTGTCTCATCTTCTGATTGTGATTTGTCTGGTTGCATTGGAAGTGCTCATGAATCAAATAGACAGTGTCCACGAAACAAGGCATTTGACGTAATAATGAAATGTCTTCTGCTCATCTTTCACCTTAAAACAAGAACAAAATAGACTTGACATGTTCATTGAACTAGTTTTCTATGGACTCTGGTTGATTTGTATCATCTGTTACAGATTTAGAATGGAAACTGATCTATGTTGGGTCAGCAGAAGACGACACATATGACCAGCAATTGGAAAGTGTACTTGTAGGACCTGTCAATGTGGGCAACTATCGCTTTGTTCTCCAAGTTAATTCCATTCTCTTTTGCTGCTAGTGATGGATTTAATTGTCAATGCTGTAAGTATGCCATATTGATATGCTTTGTACCGCATACCAGGCTGACCCTCCTGATCCTTCAAAGATTCGTGAAGAGGATATAATTGGAGTCACTGTTTTGCTGTTGACATGTTCGTACATCGGACAGGAATTTATTAGAGTTGGATATTATGTGAACAACGATTATGAAGATGAACAGTTGAAAGAAGAACCGCCTCGGAAAGTTTTGATTGATAAAGTTCAGAGGAATATTTTGACTGATAAACCTAGAGTGACGAAATTTCCCATCAATTTTCAACCAGAGAACGAGTCCAATGAGCAGCCTGCATCAACACTTGAGAATCCTTCAGATAATAATGAACAAGAACAAGCACCACCTCCACCGTCACCATCTCTAGATACCAAGTCTGAATAGCTTTTCGCTGCTACAACATTTATTCAATGTTTTTGACACCGTTTACTAAAGCAAATTCAAGTGTTGTTTGAACTGAAATGATCAAATGTACTATATGCTACTTTTGAATTAGATTCACATAGCTTTACTCTTTAGTATCTCGTGTTTCTTCCTGCGACCATCTCCTGTTATTGTGAGCTTATCTTTCACATTTTGCCGTGTTTTACGTTCATGAAGGGTGATGAAAATGTTGGTTTCGGTTTCTAAGAGACTGTTATTGAATTTGAACATCTCCCGGTAGACTTGATGCGCGGTCTCTCAGTTTGTTGCAAGGTATTAAGGCGATGAACATCTCCCGGTAGACTTGTTCTTGTAAAAATAAAGTGAGTTTATTTCTCAAGTTTATATTGTAGTAAATCCATTGGTGTTTACCTCTTTAACTCAGTATGTGGAGCTTGTAGTAAAAGACAAATTTAATTTGTTTAATACGCAATTCAAATTTAATTTTTTATTTATTAAATTTGATTCAAATTTAAAACAAATCTATCTATAACTATTGCTAAAATAAAAACATGTCTTGCATCATCATCTTTTAAAATTATTTACGTATAGCTTTCTCATTATAAATTTTACCTCTAAAATTATTTGATGATGTTATTGTTATTATGATTTTTTGACTTTCTAATTTCTTATTTTGGGCATATTATTATTCTTATTAATTGTTTTTTTTTTCTTTTTGGGTCAGATCACATTTAACGCATTAGAAAACTATAAATCATATTATATTAATTAATATTATTTATAAATTTTTTTCAATTTTATTTATTAAATGAATATTATTTACTGTAATGGATGTTTTGAGATGATTAAAACATAATATACTTTTATTAGGATTTGTTCTTGCTTTTTTATTTATACTCTTGATTACTTAAATGCAATGATTAAGTTTAGGAAAAATTATAAAAAACTATCTAATCTATACACTTTTTTTTTTAAAAAAAAATACCTTATATAAAAATGTTTGTAAAAAACTACCTTATATAATACAATTCTTTGCAAAACACTACCTTCTACTGATTTTCGTCGGTTGACTGTTAACATTAACGTTGACTTGCACAGAATTGTATTATACTTCCTTTGTTCCAAAATACTCGCTATATTTCCATTTTGTGCACTATTCATCGTTCAAGCTTATTTTACATATTGCGACTAATGTGTAAGTAAAAATATAGTCAAGTGGGATTTTGTTTGAAGCGTCTAATTGCATACTTTCATAATATTAAATTTTTATAATTTTTAGATAAGTGCAGTTTAAGATATTAATGATCAAAATTGTACATTGGATTGCGTAAAAAAGTGAAATGTAGCAAGTATTATGGAATTGAGGAAGTATAAGGTATTTTGCAAAGAATTGTATAATATAAGGTAGTGTTTTGCAAATAGTTTTATTATATACGGTAGTTTTTTGTACAGGTTAATGTTAATGTTAACAGTCAACTGACGAAAATAAGTAAAATGTAGTGGTTTGTAAAGAATTGTATTATTTAAGGTGCTTTTTTGCAAAAAGTTTTATATAAGGTAGTTTTTGCAAAAATTTTTTATATAAGGTAGTTTTTTAAAAAAGGTGTATAGATTAGGTAAATTCTTATAATTTTTCCTTAATTCTAATATGATTTAGGTTGTGACTATCTTTATATATGTCAATTATATTTCTTTTGAGAAAAAATTATCTTTATGGTTTAAACTAATAGAATAATTTAACATACTTCTATGTATTTGTATTTGATTTTAAAGCGTGTTATTATAAATTATTGTAATAGTTATTTTTGTTAGCATAAATTAATAAGTTATTTTTATTAAAAAAAACTCATAACTTCGTATAGTACTTAGGGTACAAACCATTTTCTCTTTTATTCAAAATATGATATAATGTACGTAATGTATACAACTGTTAGTGAAATGAAATATATATAATAAATCAATATGTCAAAAAATTTGATAAAGTCGTGCATCACACAGGCACTCTCTAGTTTTTATTAAATCAAACTAGACTATACAAAATTACACCGTAAGATTAGGGGTGAAAGTTCGGTTTACAATTTTATTTTTCCATAAAATCAAATCAAACCAAATTTATTTCAGTGTTTGAGTTTTCAATCCAGACCAAACCAAATTGGCCCACCAACCAAACCAAGTTAGTTAATTCGGTTTAGCCTTTTTTCAGACCAATGCAAACATTTTTCAACTAAAAATAAATTTAAATTGCAAATCGAATTAGATTACTAAAATTTTAAAGCAAAAATGGAAATAATAAAATAAAATTAAGTTTTATTATTGTCATAAGATTGCTTACGTCGTTTTGTTAGTATTGCCAATTAAAGTTTTCCATTTGCACGCTAAATTGCACATTCACTCAACAAGTAGTTTAACTTATTGTAAGTGAACTTCTATTTTAATTCGGTTTAGAATTACAGTTTTTGGTTTTTAGTATGCTCAAACCTAATCCAAACCAAATTTAGATTTTGAAAATTCCAATCCAAAACCAAACCAGTTTATAAAAAGTCCAAACCATATTTCTTACTCCCTCCGTTCTTTTTTGATTGTCCTATTTGAAGATTTCACACAAATTAAGAAAATTGGAATTTTTGTAGATAGTGGGTATTATTTTATTAAAAAAGGTGAAATCTTTGTAGATAGAGGATATTATTTTATTAAGAAAGGTGAAATCTATGTAGATAGTGTGTATTATTTAATTAAAATAGTAGTGTGAATTAATGATTGTATTGGTATTATGAGAGAGAAATGAGGGCTATATGAGGGATAAAGAGAGTATATGAAAGATAAAAACTTTCCAAAATAGAAAATTATTCTAAATAGGACAAACTTATGAAACTGCCCGTTATAATAATGTGGACAAACTTAAAAGAACAGAGAGAGTATTTGGTTTGCTATTTTTATCCAAATATCTTTCACCCTTACGTAAAACACCAAGTTCAACATCAAAATAGATTTAGCTAAAACAAATATTAAAAAGTATTACTATTAATTAAATACCAAAACTTGGCCGAGACGGCCTCAAGGTGAGACGGCTCAGCCCAAGCCGCGCGCTATAGGGGAGAGTAAACTGCAATATGATCAGTATCTATCTTAACACATTCATTTTCATGGTTAAAGTGTTCAGTTTTAAGACTAAATGACAATTGTCCATTTATATCAATCAGTTTTAAGACTAAATGGATCAATTGTCCAATAAAGTGTATCAGTTTCATTGATAATAGCCTCAATTTGATTCTTAACAGCGTCTGGTTTGATGGATATAGTGATGACAACATGCATGACATTCCACACTTACATGGAGACAATGAAGAAGCAAGGAAGGTAGTAGAAACACTATATAAGGCAATAATTGATGAAGTTAACAAGATAACTGAAAAGAGTACTAATGAAATTGAAGATGGGACATATAATTTGATTCAATACCATTATTTGTGAAATCATATACAAATTGTACATCAATTTTTTAAGAGGACAATTGAGTATGTTAAGAGCACAATTGAGTATTTTAAAATAGCAATTTAGTAAGTGAAGTGTATACTTTAAGAGGCGAAATGAGCACTTTGATATAACTGACTAAATTGAGGCTATTATCAATGAAGCTGATACACTTTATTGGACAATTGATCCATTTAGTCTTAAAACTGATTGATATAAATGGACAATTGTCATTTAGTCTGAAACATACTAGAAGCATAACTGATCATATTAAAAACCGAACACTTTAACCATGAAAATGAATGTGTTAAGATAGAAACTGATCATATTGCAGTTTACTCTCCCCTATAGCGCGCGGCTTGGGCTGGGCCGTTTCACCTTGAGACGGTCTCGGCCAAAACCGGCTGTTAATTAAATTTAAAATAAACAATGAAAATGTTGATATACTAAATAATTGTTCAAAGCAGACACCAAAATTGCAAGTATCATCAACTACATCAAATTTAATTCTATCTCAAGACTACAACAGATCGAAAGACCCCCTCGTAGAAGGCTGTATCAAACAGCGATGTGGAAGAGGATATTCAGAATTGTCAGATCTCATACACAACGATCGTAGTTTTGTTATTTTTGAATTATATTTGGTTTTAATTGCTATGTACTTGCTAATTTTTATCTCTGATGTAGATGTCGTATGACTCTTTATTAATGAATCAGGTATTATTCAAAAAAAAAAATAATTGTTCAAAGCATCTAAACTAAATCAAAATCTCAAAGTTTTGATTATGTTATTAATTAATACTCCCTCCAATATTTTAAATAATTTTCACAAATTTTTAATGATTCCATTAGCAAATTAAAGACTCGTAAAAAAATTCATTTTTCTCACCCAAACCAATATTTTAACTAATTTTCACCTAAATTTTTTATTTTTCATTCCGTCCAAAATTTCAAATATTTCAAAATGATAACAAAATTACAATATGAATTACAAGTTCATAAATTAGTGTACATAAAAATACTCCTACAAATACAAAAAAGTAGTTGTAACAATATAAGAAAATAATTCTAAGAATATAGAAAACTACATAGATCGATTATTTAATCTTTAATAGCCTTTTCAATTCTACAACTGCTTCGAAGTAGATGCACATTTTACTAATTATGTGATTGCGGATTTGTTTTTCTTTCATTGACTTCAGATTTGTTCACATTAAAAAAAGTGATGCATCAATACTTTCATACTTTGCCACCAAATTGCTCACTAACAATATTTCAATTTATAGAATTTATTGAGAACCCAATTTCATCCAAAATGCAAATAAACCATCCAAAAAACTCAAAATGTCCAAAAATTTCCAAAATTTTAAATTTCCACAATTCACAAATTTCCAATTAAAAAAAGGGCACCATATTGAAACATATCATGACAAAAAAGAACAACCTCAACAACGATAAATAGTGTGGAGTCAAAGAAATTAATCACACAACTACCCTTGGCGCAATGACTGTTAAGAACATGTATGGTGTCTTTATGCACATCCACGGAGGGAGATCGTACGGTGTTAGGATCACTGGCCACGACGAATACTGCCTTCCCGAGCATCCAAACGGATTGAATCCGTCTGTACACAAACCAAGCCTTATATCGGCAGCAAAATCTGGATGTGTTACGTTGAAATGCTGCCAAGCATCAAAGTCTAACGGGTGACACATTTCCCCCCTCTTTGCTGTGGTGTTCAGCGACCCATCTCATCTCATCGGTCGTCACTCGACACACATAAAGCCTTTGTAAGTGTGGTCCTATTGGAAGATATATAAATTGTTTACTTGGAATTCGTCTATTTCCCACGTCGTTTCTGACCCACCTTGTTGTCGAACACGTACGACAACGTCTGGGGTTAGCAGTACAACCCCAGTAGATCATACACGTATTAATGCAACAATCAATCCTCTCGAATGGCAACCCAAGCCCCCCTATTTGCTTCTTTGTGTCGTAAAAACTGGATGTCATCGAGTTTGGTTGCGGTAAAGCCTCCCGCATCAAAGTGCACATATTATCATACAACCTCTCAGAGAAACTATGTTATGTCTTTAGATTGGTCATCCTACCTATAATCGACATCTGAGAGTAATTTTCGCAACCTTCATATAGTGGATGCGACACTTAACATTTGAAAAACGTAATCAGGCGACTGCGCCTCCACGTAATCGTATTCATTTTGGGGAAAAATGTTTTGGTACGCATCCGGAAATCTACTCGCAGCAACATCGATATCATGCACCATACGAACGTAGTTATTTTCCTCCGCTATCGGCTTTACGGATAAAACATCATCAGACAACTGTTGCCTAGCAAACGTGTTATTGCCGGTGCTATATTCACTGGCGGCAATATCGTAATGATACTTCAATCGTAATAATGTTCCACAAAACCTTTCCTTAGCAAATGCTCCCTCACATTATTTGGATTTTTAAATACAACATTTTTGCATTTCGCACAAGGACATCTAATTTTTGATGAACGACTCTTCGACAAAGCAAATATTATAAATTCTTCCCACTAATGAACTCTATATTAAAAGACCCGTCATCAAATTCTCTTTCGTACATCCAGTTTATATTGTACAAATAATAGCTACCGTCACACGTCATCGTGTACACCTATATTAAATATTAAAACACACTCAAGCTAAGTATAAATAAACTACATGCTATGATAAACAAAAATACCACATGAACAAACCAAATTGATACATCAAATAATTGTACATAAATAAATAAAATATTAAATTAATCTAATACCATTTCATTTATTCATAATTAAAAAGATACGAATATCAAAAAATTATGAGTAATTTTAATCAAATAAAAGAAATAAAAACAATACAAAAATCAAATAACAAACATGTATAAAATTCTACATGGTAAGCACCAGGTTAAGGAAAACACATGTAATAACTAATCGTGTTTTTCGTTTCTACATGGTTAGCACCAGGTTAAGGGAAACTAACTGTCATAACTATATGGGCTAAAAAACGTTTGCATGGCCGTTAAAGGGTGAAATTACCATATTGCCCTTGTTTAATTCTCCATCATCATCTTCTTCCTTTACTTTTCTTCTCTTTCAAAAACTTTAACTCCATCATTATCTTCTTCCTTTGCTTTACATGTATCATGGCCACCATCACCATGGAAACTAGTTATCCTTACAAAGAAAGTAAAAAAAACAAAAGGAAAAAGGATGTTATTTGACATTTCTTTACAATTTATTTATTACTGAAAATTCTAATAAACTTTTATTAATCACAATATTCTTGTTAAAATTGTTTATAGAGTGGTTCACTAGTTTAGTTATAATATAACCAATATTCATTAATTAATCTTAGTATCCTTTCACGGTACGCTAAATGGCTCTCTGAGAGAAGATCATTAGTGGTAACTCCCGATAATTCATTCTAAAAGTCAAGAATATGCAAAGGTTCATCCATGGAGTAACTCAACCAGGGTACCAAATCAACATCTTGATCCAAATCCATTTCACATGAAAGAAAACACACAAAGGAAATTCAGCCATTTCACAATTCATTTGCCCAAACTTGGTCATTTTTGAAATATTAGACACCCTACCATCATCTTGGGGCTTGGAGCCAAATGCTTGAAAATTGTTTGAAATGGGATTTTTTTTTCTAACTTTACCTTGCATCATAATCTGACCATTTTCCCAAACCAGCTCAACAAAATCAGAATTTGGTCTGCAACAAATACCCCCCATAAATCACAAAAATTAGTATAGAAACAAAAAGCAAAGGAAGAAGATGATGATGGAGTTAAAGCAAAGGAAGAAGATGATGATGGAGTTAAAGCAAAGGAAGAAGATGATGATGGAGTTAAAGGTTTTGAAAGAGATGAAAAGCAAAGAAAGAAGATGATGAAGAATTAAACAAGGGCAATATGGTAATTTCACCCTTTAGCGGCCATTCGAACGTTTTTTAGCCCATATAGTTACGGAAGTTAGTTTCCCTTAACCTGATGCTTACCATATAGAAACGAAATCAAGATTAGTTATTACAGGCGTTTTCCTTAACCTGGTGTTTACCATGTAGAATTTCCCTAAAATAAATTATCAAAAACAACAAAAGATTTATTTTCATGTATAATTTTAAAGAAAAATAATAATCATACATGTACAATTTCAAAAAAAAAAATACAATGTCAAAAATATTAGTTTAGTGTACCTTTCCACGAAGCCGAGTTTTTTGGCGTTCGTTCACAAGCAAATACTATGAAATATGTTTGAATTTTTTTGCGTTTGGCGTATCAAACACTAACATTTACCTAATTATATAGGCAAAACATAAAAAGTATGCGACAATTTATGCGACTAACAACTAATTTTGAAAATTCAACAGTGTATTTTTTTTCCGCTAAGGTTTTATGCGACAAACTAGGCGACAATACGGGTTTAGGCAACAAAACAGGCGACAAAAGCCTTTTGTCGCCAGCTAGGGACAAGGATTTTTGTGGCCTGTTTTGTCGCCTAACTTCTCCATTCAGAATTTTGGTTTGTCGCCAAATGTGTTTGTTTTTGTAGTAAGGGGATAATAAGGTTTGTCCGCTATCTTTATACCCATACCCTAATTAAATTTGTGCGGGATATTAGATTGATTACTATGACTATGATTATATTTCCAACTGAAAGATAATTTTGTTCTCAAGCAAATACTATATATTTTAAATATATTTTTAATAAAATAAAATTGTCTTAGAACTACTTTTATGATTTAAGAAATGGAAATTGTTTATAGAAAAAACATTGAAGTATTTCTTAAACCGTTGTTATTTCAAACACATCACTGTACTAGTCAAGATATAACAACTTAACATTACCCCGACCCTATCCCTCCTAATTAATTTGATTTTGATTCGATTTCCGATTCATTTCTCATCCCAAAAGCACCTAGAGCTTTTTGGAATGTCCATAGTTTATTGTTTTTTTTATTTATATATATATATATATATATATATATATATATATATATATATATATATATATATATATATATATATATATATATATATATATATATATATATATATATATATATATATATATATATATATATATATATATATATATATATATATATATATATATATATATATATATATATACTTCCTCCGTTCCATAATACTTGCTACATTTCACTTTTTTACGCAATCCAATGCACAATTTTGATTATTAATATCTTAAACTACACTTATTTAAAAATTATAAAAATTTAATATTGTGAAAGTATGCGATTAGACGATTCAAACAAGATCTCACTTGACTATATTTTAACTTACACATTAGTCGCAATATGTAAAATAAGCTTGAACGATGAATAGTGCACAAAATCGAAATGTAGCGAGTATTTCGGAACGGAGGAAGTATATATACTTCCTCTATTTCATAATACTTGCTACATTTCACTTTTTTACGCAATCCAATGCGCAATTTTGATTATTAATATCTTAAACTACACTTATCTAAAAATTATAAAAATTTAATATTGTGAAAGTATGCGATTAGACGATTCAAACAAGATCCCACTTGACTATATTTTAACTTACACATTAGTTGCAATATGTAAAATAAGCTTGAGGAACTATATTTTAACAATGAATAGTGCACAAAATCAAAATGTAGCGAGTATTTCGGAATATATATATATATATATATATATATATATATATATATATATATATATATATATATATATATATATATATATATATATATATATATATATATATATATATATATATATATATATATATATATATATATATATATATATATATATATATATATATAATTGATGATAAATTAGTAAAAGATTTTGTTGGTTGGGAAAAGTAACACGTCTGCTAGAGAAATAGACGACTCTGACATGCATTAATTACCGTTTATACCTTTTGTACATCCTCCATATTAGTTCTGATTACATGCATTATCTGCCTTTGTTTTGACATACAATTGGCCATAACAATTAATTGATATCAAGCATAGATAAATAACAACTGATAATAGCTCAAAATAGGAAGTAGTTCATGCATTATCTTGAATTGTAACCAGCTGATACAATTTACAGTACTCATCACACCTTCACACTAAAACAAGATGGTGGTAATATGGGAGCTAATAGCAAGATTAAGAAAATCATTTCATCAATACTATTAGCAAGATTACTTCAAAATTATTGACTAATTATAGGATTAGGAAGATCATTAACTGATGCTAATCAAAGACCTTGATGAGCATCATCAATCTCAGGCATTGATTCCATCGGAGCAGCAGAATTTTGACGCACAATATTAACACCTGACTCTCTCGGTTCTGAACCAAACTCACCAGTTGTAATTGGATAGAAGCCTGACTTCTTTTCTGTGATTGGAATTGACTGACGAAGATGAGGAAACGGAAAAGGAACTCCATGAATGATCACCTTAGAGTTATGAAGAATATTCGGATAGTTGATTTTGACGTAATTAATCCTCATCGGAGACAAAGCATTACGTCCTGGTGTTGTAATTGTGAGAGTTTCGCCAGATTCAAGCGTGGGAAATACAGTTGAGGACGGAAATGCTTCCAGGTCAGAAAAATTGATGAGTTTGTTCGGTATAATGTGATACCTCACACTGTGAATATAGGCTTGTCCACCATGGAAGATAGCAGAGTCATCTACGGCGAATATCGTCATATTATGAAGATTGACGAGTTCGTGAAACTTAACTTTGATCGCAAGGGAGAGAATACTGTATCCACTCATTCTGAGTCGAATCATCGCGTCAATGAGCATAATGCGAGTCATCGCGGCAGAAGGAGAAGGATGAGGAAGATTGAGCGACGTCATCTTTTCAATAGAGCACGAAAACGGCGAGAGATGAGAAAGAAAACCTTGAACGCCATGAATAATAATGCGCTCACCGACGTACATATCTGGATGAGTGATTTCGGCGCCATTGACGAAGATTTTGGTTCCATTAAAAGTAGAAGTGACAACTAAGCAACGACCGGGGAAAATCGTCTCAATTTTCGAGCCAAAAATGAGTTTGGTGAGATAATCGAAATGATACAGACCTGGAACCGAGTGTTCTTGCAAAAGAACTAGCGGCGAACACGAAGAACAAGTTCGCAGCGAAGAGTCTGAAGGTGCGAAGACGGTGATCGGACGATCAAGCCATGGAAGGTGAGACTCCGAGGAGAGAGAAAGTGCGCGAGCAGCCATTGAAAGGTCTCTGAATCCAAGTTCGGTAAGGATTTGAGAAATAGAGGAGAGAGGAGTGGTAAAGTGAGGAGAAAATACAGTCTCCGAAGCGGAGAAAGGAAATGGTGGAGGAGAATTTGGTGAAGGTGAAGATGAGCTTAAAGATTCATCCATGGCGGCAATTAAGCAGAAAGACAGGGATATTGATGTGAAAAAGATGATAAGAAATTTCGCCATTGTTGCGTGCTTCGAGGAGAGAGAAAATGAAGTAAGCTTAGAGAGATGAAATGAGAAAAACGGTTATTCTGAAGATATTTATAGAAGATAGTACGTAGCCAATGAAGCTGTTTCAAATTACCAGCGTGACAGAGTCATGCATTTTTTTTAATCAATGGATGAAAATGAGGGGATATTGATTTGTTTCCATTTATTTTTTTCACAATTTTAAATTCAAATTTTAAACTTTTATATAATATATATATATATATATATATATATATATATATATATATATATATATATATATATATATATATATATATATATATATATATATATATATATATATAAACATAATAAAAAAAAGGAAAAATTATACAAAACTACCTAATATATACCCTTTTTTTAAAAAAACTATCTTATGTAAAAAATTTTGCAAAAAACTACCTTATATAATGAAATTGTTTACAAAACACTACCTAACTAACAAATCCGTCAGTTGACCGGTAAAATAAACGTTTGACCATCACGTTTTAGGCACGTGCTTTCATTTAACCCATCCTTCCTTCTTTAAAATCAAATCTGAGTGCTTCATTTCATTCTTCCCCTTTCTTTCTTCACTGGAAATATTGGCACTGTACAATCTTGGTAGCTCGAGAATAGCTCGTTCTTTCATCAAAGACTTTTGTCTCAAACAAATGACATGGTGTAGGCTTTAAGTTATGTCCAGCAACTGTTTTCGTTTGGTAAGCAAAGTCTTCAACCTGTCCAACGCAACCAAACGCTTCTACTCGTTAGACAACAGATATTGCTAAATCTAATTAGTGCATCAATAAAAGTATCCCAAGGCAGTCATGGCTTGAGCATGACACTGTTATATAAAATATGACATTGTGAATTCATACGGATACAATCCTTGTTCGATTTTGATCTAAGATGGGGTTTAGCCAAAGGGAACAGAGGCAATAATCTTATGTTGTTTAGCTACCAATAATCATGTATCTTTAGCTACCAATGTTGAGATCCTCATTACTTAGACATCAGGTAAATCAACCTCCATAGCAGTCCCTTTACCAGCTTTTTTCCTAATTTTAAGTTTCTTCATCTTACTAATCTATGTAATGTAATGAACCCTAAACAATATAAACAACCAATTTCAGTAAAGCAACAAACATGCACTTAATACAAAAAAAAACGAAATTCATAAATAAAACACAAAATTAACTCATCAATTGAAAAGGAAATCAGACACAGTATGCGAAATTTACCATAAACCCTAAAAAACGAAGTACTTAAAGTATAGTTTAAGAAGATATACATACCTGACGAAATTAATGCTAACTTTGGGTAGGTATGAGCAACAGAGGGAGGTTTGATTGAGGAGGGAAGATTGTGATTTTCTGAGATGAAGTTTTGGGTAGGTATTTCAATCAATTTGACAGGTTGTTCTTTGATTGAAGAGGGAGGAAGATGGGTTAAATGAGATCACGTGACAGGGGCGTGCTAGGTAGGTGATGTTCAAACGTTTATTTTACCGGTCAACTGACGGATTTGTTAGTAAGGTAGTGTTTTGTAAACAATGTCATTATATAAGGTAGTATTTTGCAAAAATTTTTACATAAGGTAGTTTTTTTTTTTAAAAAAAAAGGTATATATTAGGTAGTTTTGTATAATTTTTCCTAAAAAAATTATAAAAATTATATAATAAAAAAATATATATTGAGACAAATCGAATAAAATTCCACATGAATATATTTTATCTTTTAATTATGTGTCAAAAACATTAATTAAATTTAATTCTCTTTAAGGTGGAATATATTCCAAATGGAAAGAACATTGATTAGAGATAAGAGAACAGAAGAAGTATTTTCTAAAATAGTTACTACTTATCTTTCAAACTTATTTTATATATTGCGTCTAATGTGTTAGAAAAAATATAGTAGTGAGTTCTTGTTTGAATACTTTTATAATATCATATTTTTATAATTATTAGTTGAGCATAGTTTAAGATCATATAACAATGATCAAATTAAAGTTACTATTTGATTGCGTAAAAAGTGAAATGTAATCAGTATAATGAAAGGGGGAATAATATTTAGTTAAGTATAACTTAAGATATAAATGATTAAAGTTACTAATTGGATTGCATAAAAAGTGAAAGTTAGCAAGTATAATGGAATCGAGAAAGTACTCCTTTAAATAAGTTGTCTTTTGTCATTTTTTTTATTCCATTTTTTCAATAATAAAGAATCTTTTTTATTTATATTACAAATTTTGCAAAGAAATAACCTTATTTATTCTTTCAGTATTTTAATACTAGCTCCCTTCAATTGAGACTTAACGTCCCATATGACTCTTGAATACTATTCACATACACTACTAATTTATATATAATTAGTAATCTATCCGTTTAAATATTGTCAAGTGATATCTTGTTTGACTAGTCGAATGTGAATTTTATTAATATCAACTTTTTACAATTGTTTAATAATCCCCAATCATACATCATACATAGTAAAAAAATATTGAAAAATGATAAATGTCATAATTAGGAAGTCTTGACAAAATGAATTATTATAGTGGGTGATAGTTGATTATATAACGATATTTAACTAACTTTGAATGTGATTTTGTTAAAAAAAATTAGAGTTGTATTAGGTAAAGTATACATATACTTTATTATAGGAATTCTGTATATCTAGCCTGGAATTTGATATTTTTAGTTTAAATGATAAAGAATCGTATTTGATAAACAATTTAAAAAACAAATCAGTATTTAACTTTTGCTTTAAAAAATGTATGTATTTAATAAATTGAATCACGATAATATATACTTGCATTATTCTTTGAAATTATATTTTTATATACTACACATTAATTAATTTGTGCATTGCACGAATTTCTATACTAATTTGAAAAATTATGAATTGAATTAATGCTCTGGCAAACGTGCAAAAAACAAATGGTCATTAACTATAATTTGAGGGAGTAATGCTTATGGTTCACACATATCTTCCACTACCTTTATTTTAACACTTTATATATCTTAATTATGGTCCTCAAATGTCTCCATATAACTTTATAAAAACATTTTTTAATTGGTTGTAGTCCCTATAGTTTTTCCACTTTCTTTTAATACTCCCGTTGTTTCTTTTCAAATGTCTAATTTGCTTTTGGGTTACTATTTATCCACGCACTATAACATATTCAAATGAGATATTGTGTTGTATAGCTGCATATGGTCTGGTTTGGTTTGGTCTAGTCTGGTATGACAAAAAAATCAAACCAGTTAACCAGACTAAATTAATTCTTAATCCAAGCATTATAATAATTATTTGTATCGTTTGTTTGGAACGAACGATACAAATAGCATTTTTTTAATATACAAATTAATAACATATATGTTATTATTTTTAAACATATAAATTTAATAAAAATAATAAATGAAACAACTAATTAGAATTAACAAAGATTTATATTCTTATGAAATTTAAAAGATTAACATAAGGTTAACTCTTATAAAGCTATATAATTCTTGGGCTCTTGGCAATCATTGTTTACATAGTAGATTAACAAAACTCATTAGAAATTGCAATATAAATATATAATACATCTAAGGCCTTGCCTGGATTCCAATTTATCATTTTAAGTGTAAACAAAACAGGGGTAGCTAATAGAGAAGAATATTCAAAAGAAAAAGGAAAATTTACTTTGAAAAATCCGACCTTTGCCTAGTTCTCTTCTAAAAATCCGACCTTTCGATTATTATTGAAAAATCCGACCTTTGCACCCCATCTTCCATTAAAGTACATAACCCATTTGCTAACCTGTTTAACCGGTAAAAACGATTTAAAAAAAAAGGAAAAATCATAAATAAATAAACCCTAATTTCTTGCCTTCTCCATATTCATCTTCTTCTTTATGAAGCTTGCAAGCAGCCATGTACTCTCTCAATCAAAGCTCTTCTTCTCACTGTGATTCTGCTAGATCTGGTGTTAAATGTCACCATGATCTTGATGCTAAGCTGCGGGTGGTGAAGAAAGGTCCTAATTATGGTGAAAAGTTTTACTCTTGTCCACGCTGGCCTGTAAGTTCATCTTCTCCATTGCTGGTTGTAATTGAAACCCTAATCTTATTTTAATGGCTGTTTTTTTTTAATCAGAAGGGGGATTGCTCGTTCTTTATGTGGGAGAAGGAGCGTGGTATGCCTGATTCTGAGCATTTTCAACTAAAGTTGGCAAATTTAGAGAAATTGGTAGATGAATTACTCAAGCACAAAACAAAAATGGAAGAACAGTTGAAGATGATGGAAACAAACACTGAGATTAATTCTCTTCGTTTTGAAGTTATGAAATTAGGAAATAGGGAGAAAAACCTTTGTATGTTTTTGATTGTTTCATGGTTGTTTTTCTTTTCCACCATGTTCTTAATGAAGATGTAGTGTAATGTAATGTATGGTGGAATAGACTGAAGCTGTAATGTATTGATTAATGGCAATGAAATGAAGCTTTTGACAAATTTTGCATAATCATTGTTAATTAATTCATAGTTCTTCCTTCTTACATTTCATTTGATCAAAACTGCCTCTAGGCAGTGCAAAAAATTACAGCAACAACAACCTAATACATTCATACAATCAAAGAGTTCAACCTACACAATCAAAATTGTTGAACTCTATATGTTAAACCCCCAAAAAACTACCCTTCCCCCTACATTAAACATAGAAACAAATTGTCACTCCTGAGTGACTTGTGAAGACATGGTGTCATTGATGTTAATGGACTTCTCCCTTGAAGATGATGATCTACCAACCCTCCCACCCCTTGATCCAACCCCTGAATAGATTGCCCTTCCATTTCTTCCTGTCTTGGATGGCTGAGCACTTGCATGTAAGCTCCTCTGCAAACCCAATGTCCTAGGCCTCCTACTAAAACTCACACCAAGGCAAGGACTTACTGCCTGTGATGATCCACTGACAGCACTTGGTGTTTGCACAGTAGGGGTGGACTGACTGCTTTGACCAACCTCAGTCTCAGTGGGCAGAGGGTTCTTCCTAGGTCTCCCTCTCTTCCTCTTTGCAGTCTCAGTAGGTACAGGAGTGGCAGCCATTCTTTCTTTATTAGGACACTTCCTCTTATTATGGCCCTTCTCATTGCATAACCCACATGTCATCTCAATGCCATGTCTTGAAAGCTTACCTGGCCTCTTAGGGCTCTCATGAGGGTCCTTCCTCCTATTCATTCTAGGTCTTCCTGGCCCAACCTTGATTGGAGGGGGTATCAAAGAACTCTCAATTCTAGGCCAAAACCTAGATCCCTCAATGGGTGGGATTGAACAAGAATAAGCTTTACCATAATGGCTCTTATGGTATATTGGATCAAGGTAGTCCTCAACTGTGTGATGCAAGAAAGATATGCAGGCTATGGCATGTCTGCATGGGATACCTGTCAAGTCCCACTTCCTGCATGAACAAGTTCTCTTCTCCACATCAACTGACAAAACATCATCAAATGCACTACATTGAAAGACAGTGCTTGTTGAAGGGATGGCATCACAGTACTTAGCATTTTCCTTCTCCTTTTCTAACCTAGCTAAAACCCTAGGCCCAAACTCATACTTCCATTTCTCAGCTTCCCCTCTCTTGGTATACAGCCTTTGCATAACAGCAGTCCTTATATCCTCAAGCATGTACAAAATATGCTTAGTTCTTGCATTAATTATGTACCCATTAAATGTCTCAGCCATGTTGTTCACTATAACATCCACCTTTGTATCAGCCTTCATAAAAGCTCTGCAGAAACACTTTGGATTGTAGCTCTTAAAACTATCAACAGCTTGCTCATCAATCTCAGCCATATCAGCTAATGCCTGCTCATAATCAGACATGTTCCATGCCTTAGCAGCTCTCCAGAATGCTTGTTTCAATTCATCTCCCTTGAAATGCTTGTGCCAGTTTGCATAAATGTGTCTGGCACAGTGTCTATGTTCTGCTTCAGGTAAAACTAATGCAACACCACTAATAATGGACTGCAATTGAAAATAAACAACTTGTAATTTAGAGTGCAATAACAAATATAAGGCAAAAAAATAATATAGGGTATAGACCATACCTTGTGCTCATCAGATATGATGACAATTCCTTCTCCATTGCCCAGCTCCAAGTAAGTCTGCAACCCCCTTAAAAACCACTCCCAACTCTCATTATTTTCACCCTCAACAACAGCCCATGAAATAGGGAACATTTGGTCATTGTTGTCTCTCCCTATAGCAACCATTAGTTGACCCCCAAGAAAAGTCTTTAAAAAACAGGCATCAATGCAGATCACCTTCCTGCATCCCTCAAGCCAACCTTGTTTCAAGCCATCAAAACATATGTGCAGCCTCTTAAAAACAGTAGCATCATCTCTACTTGAATCAGTTACAAGTTCAATCATACTTCCTGGACTAACTTGCTTCAACACAGTAACATAAACCCCCAACTTGTTGTAATGCTCAGTCATACTTCCATGCAACATCTTGTGTGCAGTGTACTTAACTTTGTAGGCAAACCCCCTAGAAACAAGGACACCATAAGCTCTCTTTATAGTGTCCATGATTTCCTTTGCTGGCCAATGAGGCCTTGATTTAAAAACATCTAAAAACTGCTTTGCAACCCAAGTTGCCTTCAATTGCTTATTCCTCTTCATGTTCCTAGCACATGAATGCTCACCCTCTACAGACTTAACAACAAACACAGCTCTTCTAGAGTCCCAACTTGCATACAAATAAAAGGGACACCCTTCTACACACTTAACTATAGTTCTGTGACCTCTCTTTGAGTCACTTGAACTTATACTAACATTCCTACCTTGCAAAATAGCATACTTAGCAAGTGCATCTTTAAAACTACTCTTACTTGTAAATCTCTGACCAGCAACCCATTTAAATTCCTTAAAATCAGTTTTCACACCAACAGTCAAAGCTCTTCTCTTCCTCCTTAACTCAACACCTTCATCATCATCACTCTCAGGTGGAGTATCCATTTCCTCATCACTGTTAGCATAATCAGAAACATGACCTCCATCATCAACCACTTCATTCAAAGAGGGAGCAGTCTCAGTTTGACTACCTAAACAGCCACTAGCTGCTTGCTTCTGAACTTCTACAGCAGTTTGAAGAAGCTTTGAACAAGTACCTCTAACTCTTTCCCTAGCAATCACATACTCTTCATCATCACTACTCTCAGCAAGAACTTCATTAGTATTCAACAACTCTTCCTCACTTTCCTCAGAACTACTAACAACATAATCCTCATCATCATCTGAATCTAGATCTACTTCATTGTTATGCAGCAGCTCTTCCTCACTTTCCTCCTCACTTTCAACTTCCTCCACAGCAGGTTCCTTTTGGGGTCTCTTACCTTTATCTAGGGTTTCTGTGGGTTGTTGTTGTTGGGATGCATTTATTGAAGAGTCTAATGAAATTGACCTTTGCTGACCATCAAATTTACCACCACTACCACTCTGTGGTCCCCTAACAAAAGGAAGCTTAGGTGGCCTTGATGTGGATGGGCTTTTTGGAAAAACAGAATCTTGTTTGTCCCTAGGTTTTGCTAATACTAATGACAAACAGGAAGTGGGTAAAGTTTGGACTATATACACATTGACTAAAGGGCTTTCAACTGCTGCTTTCCTCAAATGAAAGTTACCAGCATCACCAACTACCTTCCTTAACCCATCCTTCAAAGACAAACCAGGTTTCAAATAATACAAACCCTCTATATACTTGCTTTCTATACACTGTGCAGCAAGTGACATAAGATATTCATAACATACATCATCCAGATTAACTTGAAACGTCCTATCTAAACCCCCAATGTAACACATATCATCATCATCACTACTAAATTTACCCCCATACCAGAACTTAAACTCAATCAAATCATCCATCTTCAACAACAAACAAAGAAAACAAAATCAATAACCAGAAAAGGAAAGAAAACAACAAACATGCTTCAACAAAAAAAGAAAAAAAACGTCCATTAAAACACTGATTTGCAACGAAAAGTACAGTACCAAAAATGGAAAAGAGTAGATTAGGGTTCATACCTTTTCTGATGCAGCCAACAACCAGAGTAAATGCAAAGTGATGATGCTTCCTGATTAAGCGTGTATTTAAAGAGATTTGGAGAGATTTGGAGAGTGTGATGATGGTTTGGATTAATGATGATAGGATGTTTATCAGTAGAACATTAATGAGGGAGAAGAAGGGGAAATGGAGGGAAATGCATGGAAGGCCTTGGGTGGGAATTTTAAAGAACAATAGGTAACCGGTCATTTGGTACTTTAATGGAAGATGGGGTGCAAAGGTCGGATTTTTCAATAATAATCGAAAGGTCGGATTTTTAGAAGAGAACTAGGCAAAGGTCGGATTTTTCAAAGTAAATTTTCCAAAGAAAAAAAACCATTCAAGGAGTATTAAATCTATTGGTTTGGTAAATTTCTTGTCTCTCCTTCATCCCCAAGATCTAACCATACACTTAGAGCAATAGAGTGAGAATATGTGAGACAACCCTTATTTTAGGGGCTTAATTAATTAAGTTTACTTGGGTATCAAATGTTAAGTATGTTATTTTATTGGGACTCAAGATAATATTTTATTATTTAAGGATATTAGTCATACTAAATTAGGGATTAAAATAAGTTATACGATAAAAATTGGGTATAATATAAATTGATGTATAATGTTGTGTGACACATAACCCATATATGTGATTACGAAGAGAAATAGGAGGTACTAGTCTCCCTTTTCATGATGCATATCAGGAAGATGAATTTCTTCCTCATTAACTCATACTGCTTCATTTACTTAAAAAGAAATTAGAAACAAAAAACAGACAAAATATAAAAGGAGCTCTCCTCCTCCCTCAAAACTTCAACATCATTATAATGATCATTACCACCCCATCTAGCTTGCTGCTGCACCACCTTTGCCACCACTCAAGCCACCACCTCCTCACCTCTTTATTTTTTGTAAAGTTTCATGTCTTGTTATTGCTATAAAAGTTAAGGCTTTATCAATTTGGGGGTTTTAAGTTGAATTTCAATTGGGTTGATTGAGGAATCAAGTTAGATTTGGGGAAAATTTAGTGAATTGAAGTTCATTGGTAGATAATGAATTGACGATTGAATAGGTGACTCATCCATGGTTTCCAAAAAGCTTGCATAACAAGTTTTAATGGAGATTTGCTCAAAGGTAATCCACAAGCTATTTATTTAAGTATAAATTAAATGATTTAAAGTAGCTTTATGTTCTTAATTATAAACAATGATTGTTGAATTTTGGTAGTAGTTTAGTGTTTATGGTTTAATTTAGGGTTTTGATTCAAATTTAAGAATCAACTTGAATTAAGATGCGTATATGGATTCAATTGATTAGTATTGTTTACTTGGGTCATTTGGTTTCTAGTATAAAAATATAGTATTTTGGATATTGAAACTTCAGTCCATGATCTGTACGTTCTGTTTTGGTTATTTTAGTGGCAAATCTGATCGTTTCTAGGTTCTTGTTTCTTCATAAGAATTGTAGAGCTTCGAGTCGCGGTTACGTGGGCACTTGAATCGCCCCAAAATGAGTTCGTATGAGGGAGTTATGTCCAAAATACTAGTAGACTGTCATGAAAATCGACAATGAGGTTTCTGTTTTGTTCTGTCTGAACCTGTGCTGCTGTTTTTGAGATAGTTAGAGTCATTTTGGGGTCTTGGTGTCTGCATGAGAATTGTAGAGCTCTGAGTTGCGATCGCGTAGACACTTGAATCGCCTCTATACGAGTTCGTATGAGGAAGTTATGACCAAAATACTACCAGGTGTCCTGATGTGGTACTAATACGAGATTTTTAATGTGGAATTAGATGCTATAAAACAAATTGGGTATTTGAGAACAATTTATGGTTATTATTCTTTCTTTATTGATAGATATTGTTGAGTTATACTTCTTATTTGATTAATAAGAGTGTTTGGTTCAAGTATAGATTTGAGAACATAAATATCAATTGGGTATTGATTAGTTGATGTTAATTGGATATAATCTAAGTTGGATTTTGGGATTTAACATTTGTGTAAAATTGGTTAAACTCCATTGATAGTAACTCAACCTTTTACATGTTGAAGGTTGATGATGAATTGATTGGTATTTTAATTATTGAATGCTATTCTTAGCGTGGAAAGGTAATCCTACAAACATTATTATCTTTTAAAGTTAATTTAAGTATTTCAAAGTTCAAGTTATGTTTTATAAGGTGTGATATTACTGCTATTTATATTTGAGCAAAATCGTATATTTTTGGTGTTCGAAACTTTGGAATTTGACTTTGTTTGACCTATCTTTTAATCCTTGATCAAAATTATGTTTTGTGTGTTCATAGCTTGATAAATATGAGTTTTTAAATATTGTACTATGAAAATTTAGTTATGATTATTGATTTTAACGAAAATCAAGTGATTTATATACTCGTTTTGTATGGAAATATTCGACATTGAAACATGTCCGTTTTTGGGAATCGGCAACGGATATTCATATCTGGATTATTATGAAATCCTATAGCTTGATAATAGGTAATGGTTATTTGGATCGGTCTCGAGCCCCCGATCCCGTTTCGTTCTTGAAAGAACCGTATTTCGGTGATGACGATCACCCGTATTCTCAGGATTTAGATCAAGCCTACTTCCTGACGGTCCATATATTCCCACGTTTTAAAGTGCTGTTATATTATTTTTTTTATATGAGTTTTGAATAAATACGTTTGGTATATAAAGTTTTGTTTGTTTCGCAAATGAATTCATATGTTTCATTTGTCGTATTTTGAGTTCGCTATTTACTTGTAAAGTAATAGCCGTATTTTGACTTTCGCTATTAACTTGTAAAGTTATAGCCGTGGTTTGATTCGCTATGAACTAAAGGTTCTTAGCCGTATTTATGTCGATACCAAACGGTCTTTTAAAAGAGTTTGGATTTTGATAAATTAATATTTCATAAGGAGATACAAAATGCGCAAAAGATTGAATCGGAAATGTTTGTAAATGACTTGCATATAAATGTAATAGTTTGTTGGATTACTCAACAATTCAATTGTTGACAGTCTTTGATGGGGCCTATCCCTTACGGGGATAGATCCATTTTAAGGTTAGCTCTGCTGTGGAGATGGTGTATGCTTGTGTTATGTGTTAAGTGCGAGGCGAGGACTTCTTTTTGAAAAATCATAATGTAAATTAGATATTTGTAAATTAAATTGTAATTATTTTATAATGTTTTGAAGATAGTATTCACTTATTTGATGTAAAAAGTTTTAAATATTCTGATATTAGTTTGCTGTGGCTATCGAGCTACAGGTCGGATTCAGCCCAGACTTTTATAAGTCTTCCGCTGTGCTTTGTAGACAGTTTAGAATGCCTTCAACAATCTTCTCACGTGTAAAATGGCAGTTTACTTCAATGAGTTTAATACGGTCATATAGGAATGGATTCTTAGCTATGGCTATACCTGATTGATTATCACAATGAATGGTGTAAGGATGCACATTAGACACACCAAGATCCTTAAGTAAACGAATGAGCCAAACAACCTCAGATATTGCATTAACAATAGCTCTATACTCAGCCTCTGAACTTGATCTGGACACGATTTGTTCTTTTTTTGATTTTCAGCTAATACGGGAACTAACTAACATGATTACATAGCCTGTGACTAACCTCCTTGTATTAGGACAGGCTGCCCAGTCAATGTTTGTAAAGGCTTGTAAAACAAGCTGACTATTTCCCTTGAAAAATGATGTCTTGTCCACAACTAAAGTGAATGTAATTCAAGGTATGTTGAAGTGCTTTCCAACGAATTCTTGGACACTATATGAACAGACTTATATGGGTTAGGAAATTAACATCCCAATGAGTTTCATTTAAAGAGTAGGATTCTTAAAAAATTCTCCTTCATTAGCCAGTAATTTCAAGTTCATAGGTAAAGGGGTTACCACTTTGGTAAAATTTGTAATACCACTGTTTTTAAGAAGATTTTTGGTATATTTAAGTTTAGTGAGATCTAATCCCTTGGAAGAATAGTGAAGGAATCCCAAATCTTTCATGGTGAAGGTGTTATGTAGATGATGTTTGAGAAAACTAATCTCTTGATCATTGTTTCTGGTTACTAATATATCATCTACATATACAGGTGATATGCCCTTCGCTCCTTTATGTAAACAAGGAGTAGTCATTTTTAGATTGAACATACCCTAAACTCTTGAGTTCATTGGCCAATTTACCATGCCATTGCCTAGATGCCTATTTTAAGCCATATAAGGATGTCATTAAAAGGCATAATATATTGTTAGGATTTAGTAATCCTTTTAGCATCTTCATATATACCTCCTCATGCAATTCACCCAGAAGAAAAGCATTGTTAATATTCAAGTTGATGAATTTGTGGCTTGCAGCAATAGCTAACATACACCTTACAGTGGAAAATTTGATAACAGAAGAGGTCTCCTTATTTGTACCATGTTTTTAATTAAACACTTTTGCAACCAACCTGGCCTTGAATCTTTCAAGTGATCCATTTGACTTGAACTTGATCTTAACACCCACTTACAACCTATTGCCTTTTACCTTTGCAAAGATCAACAATTTTCCAAGTTTGATTGGTTTTAAGTGCTTGGATTTCATTTTCCATAGCCTTGACCCAGTGGGGATTTTGACTAGCTTCTTTATAGTCTCTAGCTTCATCATATGTGTCATAGGTTGTAGCAATTTTTGGATGTTGTGTGCTAAGAGCATGATACTCTATCATGTTGCACTAACGTTGTTTGAATGTGTTTTTGCACACATAATCTTGTAAATATGCAGGTTTATGCATAGATCTACAGGCCTTTTGTCTAACTTTGGGTAGTGTGTTTTCATTTTGTTCATCCTCTGCCTCTATACCATAAGAGGTACTTTGAGGCAAGTAAGAAATAGGAGTGAACTCCCAGTTGCGGTCATAAGGCAAAAGGACTTGCTAACACACATAGTACTTAGTAGGATTAGAGTTAGGTTGGTAGGGAAAAAGATTTTCAAAGGACTTGACTTCCCTAGAAACAATAACATGCTTTGTATTAATATTGTACAACTTGTAACCCTTCTAAGTGGGTGAGTATCCTGAAAAAAACACATGCAGCTGCTCTTAGGTTAATTTTACTTCTATCCTTACTAAGTGTGGAAGCAAAACAAAAACAGCCAAAGGCCTTGACGAGATTGTAATCTGGCTTTCTACCATACAACATTTCATCAGGAATTTTCTTAAGTGAAGCCTGCAAAGGCATTTGTTGTGGTGTTGCAACACATGTAGTTTGGAGATCAATCCTCTTTTCTTTATAAAAATTCAAGGTCTCCCCTTTAGAGAGTTCCTTGGCATTATCCACCCTCAAACACTATATTTTCTTGTTGAATTATGTGGAAACAAAAGTGTAGAATTGTTTAAAAACATCAAAAACTCATATTTTTTCTTTGATGAAAATTATCCAGCTGAATCTAGAATAGTCATCCACAATAGTAATAAAGCTAGTACATTTGTATCTAGAATTGTGCCTAGAGATGGCAATGGATATTGGACCCGACCCGGATCCGTGGACCCGTATCCGTTTTTGCGGGTCTGGATCCTTAAAAATTGGACCCGACGGATCCGGGTCAGACTCGGATCCATTTTGTATTTCACGGATCCGGGTCCGGATCTCAAAAAAAATACCCAGACCCGGACCCGTTGATCCGAGGGACCCGATTTCGTTATTAACACCAAGTAGAACTGGGCTACATAACAAATGCCCTCCCAGCTTCTGCCTTATTCCTTTAAAATATCAAGTGTTTGCATTAGTCTTTGATAAGGAAATTATTGTGGTTTATTTCTCAATTTTGATGTTGGTCGTCAATAATGGTCTGTTGGAGTTTGCTAGCGTTTTTTTTTTACCTCGGATTAAACATTTGAGTGTGTTTGCATTAGTACTTATTATAATCCTTAAGTCATTATATATATATATATATATATATATATATATATATATATATATATATATATATATATATATATATATATATATATATATATATATATATATATATATATATATATATATATATATATATATATATATATATATATATATATATATATATATATATATATATATATATATATATATATAGATGTAGGATCAAATGAGAAGGATTTTACAATGAGAAGGGTGAGAAGGATTTTTGTTTTGATTTTTTTGGTTACTATGTTTCCAAAAATGGATACTATGTTATAAAAAAAGAACATTTTAAAATTGATGTCATAGTTACCTTTCTGTGTAACATAGTTACTTTTACAATTATGTGTTTTTTGCTCAATCGTGACCATAGATTTTTTTATGTAAGTTAAATCAAGGGTGTAGAATCCTTCTTACCCTTCTCATTTTCAATGCCCTTCTCATTGGATCCCTCCCCTATATATATATATATATATATATATATATATATATATATATATATATATATATATATATATATATATATATATATATATATATATATATATATATATATATATATATATATATATATATATATATATATATATATATATATATATATATATATATATATATATATATATATATAAATAAAATTGAATTTAACTTTATCACAATGTCAATATGATGCAAAATACAAAAAATAGTTAGACACGTTTTGGACCCGGATCCGGTACTGGATCCGCAGTATCCACGGATCCGGATATGGGTCTTGAAAATTTAGACCCGCGGATCCGGGTCCGGATCTGGGTCTTGCTCATGAAAATGGATCCGGGTCCGGGTCCACTTAGACCCGGTCCAGATCCGACCCGTTTCCATCCCTAATTGTGCCTCAAGGGCCCCCAAATACCTATATGTAACAATTGAAAAGGGCCAATAGATTTTATTTTACTTGGTAAGAAAATGTTCCCTTAACTTCTTAGCTAAAGGGCAAATAGTACAAAATATTTCTTTATCCATGTTCTTGACTTTCAAGTCTGGGAACAAAAAATACAATTGCTTAAAAAGAAAATGCTAAGGTGCCATAATTTGGCATCATTACAAGTAACATCATGATTGTCTGCTATAGTAGGTGGAGTGCACCATTATTTTATCGAATTTTTTAAGGGCCTGCTCAAGCCTTATTGGAGAAAATACAGCCCATACTCAGCCTTACTAGGAAGCAAATGCTTCTTCATCAAAGATTCTTGTATAAGAAAAATTCATTAGCATTGAAAATCACATTACAATTGAGGTCTCTAATCAGTTTACTCACTGATATGAGATTAAAGAAAAATTTTGGAACATATCAAACATTTTTCATGACAACACTATTGTTTTATCTAACAGTCCCTATTATTTACACCCTAAACTGAGTTTCATTAGGGATTTTCACAACCTGGGGTTTTCTTTCCACTTTGGTATAGTTGGTGTAGGAAATTAGATTTAAGCAAAATTTGCTATAGTCAGAAGCCCCTCTATTTACAATCCATTTCTTATTGCTATAAACATTAGGAAAATTGTCTCAAAATAATCCCAACTATTACCCATTAGCCGAAAATAATCCTAACTATCGATTATTTTTAAATAATCCCAACTTGCACTTGAATTTGTTTGTGGCATACCCTATAACTTGTTTACCTAGGATAGCAGGTCACCTTCGCAAAAGAAAGGATTAAATAAAAAAATCCCAAAACTCATCCCCTCACCCATTCTTCCACCCCTAACCCAGCCATAGGGTATGCCATAGTTGACCTTGGGATTTTTTTTTATTTAATTTTTCTTTTTGTTTGCCAACACTAGTGAAAAACTCGTCAATTACTGTGGTTTTTTTAGGGGTATTGGCTGCGGTTTTGTCTCGCAGCCCTTGGAGTAGCAGAAAATAAAAAAAGTTATTGGCTGCGGTCCAAAAAACCGCAGCCTATAGTCATTTTTTAAAATGCAAAAAACACATTTGTTGCGGTCCATATAGATACAAATATATAAACATCTTACAATTTTACATCAAACAGATACAAACGAATTCAAGAAATTCAAACGAAATTCATTAAATCTTACAAATTCAAGAAATTCAAGAACAAATCTTAGTTTAAGAAACCCAAAAATTCAAGAAACAAATATATAAACATCTTACAATTTTACAAATTAAAGAAACGAAGAACTACAGATTTACAAAACGAAATTTACAATAAAATACAGATCTAAACCTAAATACAGATCTACAAAATGAAATTTACAATAAATCTAACAAAATCGATTTCTAATAAAAAAGACTAATATTACAAAAAGACTAATAAAATCTAACAAAATTGATTTCTGAAAAAAAACGAAGAACTACAGATCTACAAAACGAAATTTACAATAATATACAGATATAAAAAACCTCAAAACAAAATCGCCAATGCTGATGCTTTGGATTGGTCGAAAACCTACCTGTTTTTTTTAAAATCGCTGATGCTGATGAAGGACCAAAAATATTCCACCGAATGCTGATGAAGGACAAAACCAAATGGTGAAGGAGTGATGAAGAGGACGCACAAGAGTGGGAAATTTTTGAAGAAGGCTGATGAAAATAAGAAAGGAGAGAATGAAAGGAGAGAAGGGTTAGAGAAATTCAGAGAAGAAAGAACAGGAAAGAGGCGGAGAAGTTTAGAGAAGAGTTTAGAGAAGTTTAGGGTTTTCTATTTAATAATACACGCGTTCTTCATAAAAATAAATTTTAATTGTTATTTTCTGCGGTTTTATAAGGAAACTGCAGCCTTTGATAAATGAATATTTTTTTTTATTATTGGCTGCGATTTTAATGAAAACCGCAGCCTATGTGCTTTTTTTTTCCCCTTATTTTTCGCCTACTATAAGCTGTGTTTATTAGGAATCGCAGCCTATGTCTTGCAGCAAATGAGGTTTTTTCCACTAGTGCAAGGTGACCTGCTATCCCAGGTAACCAAGTCATAGGGTATGTCATGAACAAATTCGGGTGAAAGTTGAGATTATTTAAAAATAATTAATAGTTGGGATTATTTTCCGCTAACGGATGATAGTTGGGATTATTTTGAGCAAATTTTCCTAAACATTAAAACAAAATTTACCAGCTAAATGTGCAGTATTGATTGCAGAGGTTTCCTTGGATTTTGTTTGATTATTCTGTTTGTTTAGAAGACTCAACTAATGCTCTTGAATAATTACTATCACAGTCAGTATTTAAAACAGTAGGGGGATAGCCATGCAGTGTCCAACATCTATCTTGGGTGTGTCCATGAATCCTACAATGATCACAAAAGAAGCCATTTTTCTGCCTCTTGTTCCCTATGTTAGTTTTGTCGTTGTTGTCGTATGTCTTTTTTTTTCTACCCTAAATGCCATTAACTCTCGCTCATCAAGATATGTGTTCTTGCTTATAACTTGACGTACTTGTTCTTGAAGCAAGATTCTATAAGCCTCAGCAGCAGTGGGTGTAGGTTTCATCATTAAAATGCTTCTCCTGGTTTGATGGTATTTATGATGGAGTTTCATCAAGAATTGTACTAATCTCCTACTTTGATGACTCTTGTTAACCTTTTGCGAGAGATCACACTCACATCCATTACAAGAACATGAAACAATTGGGTCAAGAGCATCAAGCTCCTCAATTCCTCCATAATGTGAAAGAATTGTTCATATCACTAGTCTGTGATATCTTGCTCAATTCCTCTTCAATTGGGTCAAGAGCAACTTCTATACTCATATCACTAGTCTGTGATATCTTGCTCAATTCCTCCTCAATGTGAAAGAATTGTGCTGGGGAGGATTGTTCGTACCTATGCTCTAACTCTTCCCAAACCTCCTTTGCAGTTTTAAGCCATAAAGTTCTCTTGCCTATGTTTTCATTCGCTCCATTCATGACCCACCCAATGATAGTGTCATTGACATGATCCCAAGCTCTCCCTTGTGAAGAACATTTTGTTGATCTTGTGATGGTACCATTAACAAAACCTAATTTGTTCTTGCTTGAAAGAGCAATTAAAATTGACCGTTTCCAACCCTTGAACCCTACTCCTTAAAAAACATTTGTGACTAGTTTCAAGTTACTGTCAGTTGGATGATATTAAACTGAACAAGGATTACTTGTCTACCAAACATATGCAAGAAGGGGAAAGAATCAAGAAAACAGAAGAGGAGGAGTGACATGAAAATTGTGGCTCTAATACCATGATAAAAATTGAACCAAAAGAAGAACAAAGAAGAGAAAAACAAAAAGATTTTTATTAATGCACAATTGAATGTTTACAAGGTAGACTATGTATATATAGCTTACAAACAAATCAAGTAACAAAGGACAAAAGAAAGGCTGTTACAACAACCTAACAACCCTTACAACAAAATAACACAATCCTTATAAGCACACGTGCTAAATAACAGAATATAGAAGCTTCTCATAAGCATTCTGACTAACTAGCAATCTTGTAGTCATGCTAACACTGCACTATACTTTACTATCATCTATACTGTATACATGAGAAGGAGTTGATCAAGATTGCACACACTTCGACAAAACACTTAGCAATCAGCCGATCCTATCCAGGGTTGCACACACTAGGATAGAACTGCTAGCAAGCATCAGAACACATTCCAATATGCCACAAGAACGGAACCCTACTACTAGTGTATGAGTACATGCCCAATGGCAGTCTAGATAAGCACATATTCTATGGGAAGGGCAACGTACAATTAAAATAAGAGAGTGGAATACAATTAAAATAGCGTATACCAAGACTAAAATAATTGTAAAAGTATAAAACATACGTATGTTGATAGAAAAGTATCATCGTCACCACTTTTGGTGATAGTTTGGCGACAATTTATGAGAATGGCGACAACAGTACTAATGGCGACGGGCAAGAACTGTATGTAAACATCCTATTGTCATAACAACTTTGGTGACAATTCATGCCTATCGCCTATATTATTTTTTTAATTAGTGGTTCTAACACTCTTTGAAGCAAATTCATCAACAAGATGTAACATTGTATTGTTTCAAAGAAATCATTTTCAAGAGCTATCAAAGCTAATTTATTCAACATTTCTTCTAACATGATAAATCGCAAACACAACTTCAACGACTTTAGTTTTCAAAGTTTATTTTATTAGGAATAATTTTTTCAGCCTTGGATCAAATATTTCCAATGAATGCTTTAATGAGTTTACTTGCTCTGCGTTGTCATAATAATCATCTTGCAAATATTACTATTAGCCTCTATATCAATATTTTCATTACCAAAAGAATTATTCAAATTATGATCATCATTACTCCAACACTATAATTCTCCTTAGTCTCATCATCATTGGTATTTGGCATATCAACTAAATTTTCTAGGATCAACAATTCATCATTCAAATTTTAGTCGTTTCAATTGTAGTGACACTTTCATGAATTTTAATACATTGTTCCTGTACGACAAATTTACTAAGAATTCCGCTTTAATATAGAGTTAACTCTTATAAATTATTTGTTTGCTTACGCTTTGCATACTCACTCTATTGTTTTCTAAACATAGGAGAAATTAATAAAAAAAACAACCAATAGAAAAACAGATTAAGTAAAATTATATTAATCAAATAAGAAATGCTAAATATTTGAAAATGCAAAAAGGATTGACACAAATTAGCGATTGAATCTTCAAAATTCATAACTTCACATTGTAATTTTTAGTAGAATCCTACAATAATAAATAAGAAGAAACTAAATTCATATAATGACAAAACAAAGTACGACTATTGAAAACTTTTACTTTTAATGACAGTTCGATAAACAAATTGTGTTGTTCTTCAAGTTTTTGAATCAGCTTAATCAGTCTCAAATTGATGAACATTGATGACAATTTTTGGTTATTTTTGTCAAATGCTTCAAAGATATTTTTTTTCTTTTTCTGTTGTTCTTGATTATATTAGGCTAAATCTGTGTTAACCTTGATTTTCTCAATTTATCTTCTTTTTTGGTTTATTTTTTTTTCTGTGGTGAAATTTAGAGTAAGTGAAATTTAGAGTAAGAAATCAAAAAGTTTCATAGATTTTGTTTTCAAAATAAAGGGTTTACTAATATCTCTAATATCACACAATAATTCATTATTAGAATCATTTTTATCTAAGAACAACCCATATTTAACTGGAAAAACATAAATTTTCTTCTTGGGGGGAATGACATATGGTACGGGTATGAGCGAGGTGTGTAAGGATTTGGAGTGCATAGTACACCTTTTAATTGTTACAAAGCAATCGTCTGACATTGTATATATGCAGGGAATAGGCGAAAAAAATTAGAAAACTGGAAGGAAAAACAATAGAGGGAAAGGTACATTTGATGAAGTCACATGACATTCACATGCAAAGTCAACGCCCCACTTGACGGTCAACTGAAGATTTCCGTCACGAGGCGCTCTTTTGAAAAGAAAAATATCTTGTTTTTTGAAAAATGTGCTATGGATTAGATAGTTTTTTGTGTAAAATTTCCTATATAAAAATTGTGCCACAAAATTAGGGGAAATTTGAGTTCCTGAGGTAAGGCTAAAGTTTCATTGTAGAAAGTTGGACTGACGAAAATGAATTAACCTTTTTTTTGAGATAAATCTGATAATTAGCATATATTAAGCTCAACCAAGGTTTGAAGGTCTTGAGGGAAAGAATCCATACAATTCTTCTCATTGGCTAATCTCATATCCCATCTAGCAACTAAGTGGACTAAGGTGTTACCATTTCCATTAATGTCTTGTGTATTTATAAATATCTTATTTGAATTTGTCTTATTTATTTATATATATTGAATAACATGTTGCACCTATTTCAATATCAAATGTTTCTTTAAGTTCGATAATACTCCCTCTAATTCAATTTAGTTGTCACATTATTTGGTTTGGGTACAAATATTAAGAAAATGAAGGGACCATCTATTAAGAATAAGAGGGGATCATCTAAAATAGTAGACTCATGTGCAATATTGGTTATTTTTAATACTTCTTTTAAGAAAATAAGGGTATACCACCTACAAATGTAGGTCTTAAAATAAAAATGGGACAAGTAGGATGAACTTACCCAATAAGGAAATGGGACAAGTAAAAAGCATTGGAGGGAGTACTAATTAGAGGTGTTCATTTGACCCATCGAATCGATTTCAAATCAAGTGTTTCAAGTCAGTTTAGAATTGAATCTTGTGTCATGTTACTTTATACATAATTATAATTATTTTGGAACTTGGATCAAATTCGAATTCGGTTATAAGGTCGGATAAATGTCGGGTATCAAGTATGTTTTAAATGCCTCTAATACTAATCAAGTTTCAACGCTCTAAGTATCCTTGTGTTGAGCATAAATATTTAAAGAGGAAATAAAAGTCAAACAATACAAATTAAACTAAGTAGATGTGAAATTAAAAGGGCAAATGAAGGATAAACAATATAGGTAGGAATTGTCACGAGTCCAGGACCCTGTTGAACCTGCCCCAGACGCACCCCTTTAAAGGGTCTGGGTCTTATTTTTTTGATACTCATCGGACCCGGGTCGAATCTAGATCTAAAAAAAAATTTAGCGGGTCCGAGTCCAATATCCGGACCCTAGACCCACCCCTCAGACCCTTATAAATATTAAAATTTTCCATTTTTATTTGTGTTCCACTTATGAATTCTGCCCCCAACACTTACTTTCTTTTCATATAATCATAATATATATTAATAATATATATCTTACTTGCTAAGTGCTAACCCAATTACCCTTATTTTATGGACTCGAACTAGTGTTTATAATAGAATTTAAGCATATAAGGGTGACGCTATAGGAGTTCAGATGTTAAATTAGTATTAAATATTTTTAAAGTGCGATAATAACTCTCTTACAAATATACGAAAAATATAATGACTTGCAATTTGCAAATGTTTTAAATTTGACAAATCAAAGAGACTTTTATTAGACCCACTAAGGACCCATTAAGGACCCTAGAACCATCAGATTCGGAGGGTCTGGATCCGGTTCTGAATGTTTTGGACCCTTTGGGTACGGATCTGGATCTCAAAAAATTAAAAGGGTCCGGGTCCGAGTCTAGTTGGACCCGCTGCAGACCCGCCCCATGACCATCCCTAAATATAGGTATGAGAAAAATGAAAGAAAAGAAACAATATCGACATTATGTTAGAAAGGAGAAAAACATTTTCCCTCCATCCTAGTAAGGAATATTTTACCCAAGATAAGACAATTAATTTTTTTATTACTACCTTATCACTTTACAACTATTTGTATCTTTAATAGCAACAATACTTTCTTAATAATTCTATAATTTAATAACATTGTTTTTTAATTTAACTTTTATTTTGTCCACAAACATATACTCTAAACAAGTGCAAACTTTATACTTTCTCCTACTCACCTTAGTGCCCTATTTACTTTTATGACATTGTTCCGCTAATACTTATAAATTGTATTTATTATAAGTTAAAATATAGTCATGTGAGATCTTTTTTTTGAATAATACATAATTCATTAATAAAGAGTCATACGACATCTACATCAGATATAAAACTATATGTATGTATATTGACACATGCAGGCTAGGGCAAATGAACTAAAGGATGGTGATAAAAACTCCAAGTACTTCCACCACAAATCAAGCTCAAGGAGATGCAGGAATTTGATAAAAGGCTTGAATGATGATGCTGGATACTAGCGAACTAGTAAGACATATATTGAACACCTTATCACTGCTTATTATGAGAATATGTCCGCTACTAGCTCTCCTAATGGTTTTGATGGTGCGATTGATGGTTTGGGATCCATGGTGACTAATGATATGAAAAATTCTCTTGATCTTGAGCCGACGTATGAGGAGATCCGCACAATTGTCTTTCAAATGCACCCTACTAAGGCCCCAGGTAATGATGGTTTTCATGCTTTATTTTATCAAAAGTTCTGAGATATTGAAGGTGATGATGTGGTTTGTCTAATGCAAATGTGGTGGAGGGGTTTTTGGGACATCAAAGGGACTAACAAAACTTGTGTTTCTCTCATCCCTAAATGCAAAGAACCTAAATACCTTAAAGATTATAGACCTATAAGTTGTTGTAATGTTGTTGATAAGATCATTTCAAAACCAAAGTTGTGGTTTAAGCCTTTATTGGAACATATTGTGTCTCTAAACCAAAGTGCCTTCATTTCGGGGCGCTTAATCATTGATAATGTTTTACTTTCTTTTGAGACCTTTTACTCTTTGAAAGGTCCTCTAATGGTAGAAATAATGCTTTTGCACTGAAGTTAGATATGAGTAAGGCTTATGACGAGATTGAATGGGGTTTCTTGGAGCGAGTTATGTTGAAAATAGGGTATAATGATAGTTGCGTTCGAATAGTTATGAGTTGCATTACTAGTGTCTCCTTTTATTTCAAGATCAACGGTGGTATTTGTGGAAATGTTGTCCCTTCCTGGGATTAAGGCAGGGTGATCCCATCTCTCCTTACCTCTTTATCTTGTGTGCGCATGCCTTCTCTACTTTGATTTCGCAGGGGATAACTAGAAAAACGATTCATGGAGTCAAGGTCTATAGAGGAGCCCCTCTTTTATCTCAATTCTTTTTTGCAGATGACAACATTTTGTTTGCTAGAGCTACTGTTCAAGACTGTTCGACGGTAGCTAACATTATTAGCACTTATGAGAGAGTATCAGGCCAAAGAGTTAATTTTGATAAAACATAAATCTCTTTTAGCAAAGGAGTGCCACAGTCCAAGAGGCAAGTGATTATGAACCAGTTGGGAGTTCAAGAGGTGGAACGCCATTCAAAGTACTTGGGCCTTCCGATAATTATTGGCGGGTCAAAGAAGTTTATCTTCTCATGTTTAAAAGATAGATTCTAGAAAAATTTCAAGGGTGAAAGGAAAGACTTCTTTCACGTGCTGGTAAAGAGGTATTGATCAAATCAGTGATTCAAGCTATTCTTACGTAAATGATGAGCATTTTCCGCATCCCGGATGGTATCTTGGACGACATTCATTCATTGATGGCTCGTTTTTGGTAGGGTTCATCGACAAATGAACGAAAAACGCATTGGCACAGCTGGAATAACTTGTGCTCACCTAAGAAACAAGAAGGTATGGGCTTTCGTGATCTTAAATGGTTTAATCGAGCTCTTTTGGCTAAAAAGATTTGGCGATTGGTGGATAAGCCTAACTCCTTTTTGTATCCGTCCTCAAAGCTCGATATTTTAAGAATGTTTCTGTTTTGGATGCGAGGAGGGGTTTTTACCCATGTCTTTCATGGAGAATCATGTGGGGGGCGAAATCTCTTGTACTGAAAGGTCTTTGTTGGAGAATTGGGAATGGTAGTTCAATATGGGTTATGAAAGATCGATGGTTGTTGCGTGATGCCTCTTTTTTGGCTCTTGTGCTACAAATCACTAGTGAAATTGATTGTAGGGCATGTGACTTTATTGACCCACTCTCTTGGGGTTGGATTTTGGAAAGGCTCAGTAATTACTTCGATCAGTGTACCATTGAAACAATCTTATCCATTCCTCTTTGTCCGAACGTCCACAGTGATTCTTTGTTATGCTGTTACAATTAGAATGGGTCATACTCAGTCAAATCGAAATACTGGCTTTGGGCTCCTATGGATCGTTAGTGGATGTGAGCCACAACCTTGGGATAAGGTGTGGGTAAAACAGGGTCCTCCAAAGATACGTCACTTCTTATGGCGAGCTTGTAAAGGCTCTCCCAGTTAATGTTGTTCGGTTTAGGAGACATATGCACGATTCTGACATGTGCACTCTGTAACACCCCGTAAATTTGATGTTAATTAATTATAATTTAAATTGCGATTAAAAATAATTTCTTTATACATTATTGTTAAACATCGGAGATTTATTATTTTGACCCATAAATATGTATTAACAAAGCGAGGAACTTGTTTAATTATATGGGAAATCATTACTCAAATAGAAATTTAATAAGTTAATAATAATCATAATAGTTTCGCTCTTAAACTCGACCCAAACGAAGTTACTTTTAACTTTTCGGGTTAAAATAAATGGGCTTCGTAAATGGAATAGCCTAAGGTATTTGTGGGTTAGGGTTTTAGATTTTTGAAAATTAAAACCCATTTGCTATGAGAGGGAGCCGTTACTCCCTTTTCTTTCTTCCCTCTCCTCTCTTTCTTCCTCCTTTCCTTCTCTTCCCCAGCCAGCCGTGCCCTCTTACCACCAGCACGGCAGCCGCCACCCTCCAAAAACGAAGACAGCAGCCGGCCAGCAGCAGGGCTGCGAAATTTCCCCCCAAAGACTACAGCTTGTGCCGCGTGTTGCACCCACTGCAGTAGCCAGAGGCTGCCCAGACCACCGCTAGCAGCTTCTGTTTGGTCTCTCCTCCACCACCATAACCACCTCCTTCTCCCTCTTCTCTTATTTCCCCATTGTAAGCTATATTCTTTCCCTCTTTGTGAGCAATCTCTCACCCAATTTAAGTTTTTATGTTTTTGATATTAAATTTCTTATCATTTAGAAATCATATTTGTTAAATTTGAGTATGATATCTTGATTTTTTTGTTATAGGTTTGATGATTATGGTGAATTGAAAATAGATATTTAGGGTTTATATTATAATGAATTTAAAGGCAGTATTTTGGATAAATTCATGAATCTTAGTTTAAATTAACTTATACCTTGATAAAATTATAATGAGTATGTATTAGAAATGAGATTTAAAAATGAAAAAAAGGGGTTAGAGTTTGTGTTAAGGATGAAAATAAAAGTAGTGTATACTATTTTTATGTATTTTGGTGATTGTGTGATATTGGGACAAACTTTAAGAAGCTTTTGATAAGTGTTATTTTTGAATAATAATGGTAGTTTAGATGATTGAAAATAGTTAGGGTTAGTCACTTTCAAGAGTTGCTAAATACTTTTTTATATGTTGGTGAATATGATATTTGTTGTTAGTTTGGTAGTAATAACAATTACTAGTAAAGAATTTGTGATGAAATTTCTTATAAAGATGTTCAAAAAATAATAATAATAATAATAATAATAATAATAATAATAATAATAATAATAATAATAATAATAATAATAATAATAAAGAATTATTGTATCATTTATTGCTAGCGATGATTGAGTGTCGTCATTGTGAATGTGGAAACATGGTTGAAGTCTAATTGATATGGTTAGTATGCTATTGTCGCCAAACTAATTTATTGTTATGGCTATGAGATGCTTGCTACTAATTGCGCTACTTTTATGCTTGGTCACCACAAACCTTGAGAAACGGAACGAAATCGATTTTAAATTATTATGATCATTATGCATTGAAGTCGAGTGTAATACACTACATTATACAACTTAAGACCACGTAGCCTTGTTTTATTACAAAAAAATGTGTAAATTGAATCTTTTTCCCTTGAACATATCTTGATGTAGAGTTGACTGGACTCTAAGGTTATGGTTTAATTGAAAATCATGGCGTAGTTCATAAGTGAACATGAGTTGAATTTATCACATGAGTACGTTTAGGGTGCGGATTAGCTTGAATCGAAACTTGTTTGGCTAATAGTGTAGTGGTATGAAGTTAGTGCATCTTAAATGATGTAAAGTAGCTTATTAGTCTTACTTTTAACGTGTATAGGTGCCCGGTTCATAAGAGGGGCTTAAGAACCTCCTTCGAAGTGACTTTTTTGCGACTTATTATCTTGCAGTTGTAGGTAAGTACACGCAGTAGCTAATTCTTGCATCTTGAACATGTTTTCTTTGCGTAACAATATTATATGAGCTATGTTGGATTTATGTTGCTATTTAATTAATGTTTTTTAATACTTCTCCATCACTTTACAACTATTTTTATCTTTAATAATGACAATATTTTCTTAATAATAATTTTATAATTTAATAACATTGTTTTTTTTATTTCATTTTTATTTTGTCCTCAAATACACTTCCTTCGCTCCATTATACTTGCTACATTTGACATTCTAGTTTTCTACGCAATCCAATGTGTTATTTTGTTGATTTATTGTCGAATTATACATATCTAAATTTATAAAAAATTAATATTATAAAAGTATGCGATTAAACGAAACAAACAAGATCCCACTTTACTATATTTTTACTTATAAATTAGCCGTTATATATAAAAAATGTTTGAACGATGATAGTGTCCAAAATCGAAATGTAGCAAGTATTTCAGAACGGAGGAAGTATATTTTAAACAGAAGCATCATTTATGCCTATTTACTTTTAGTACACTATTCATCTAGTACTTATAAATTGTATCTATAACTAATACTAAAACAAAACACCGTTGATGTCATCATTTTTTAATATTGTTTACGTGCCACTTTCTCAATAAAAATTTTCCCTCTAAAACGCAATGATGATGTCATTGCATTTATTACTGATATTTATAGCTTTGACTTTTTTATTTTCTAATTATGACTAATATTATCTATATTGATTGATTTTTTTACTTTTTAGGTCATATTATTTTAATATATGATAAAATCATATATTTTATTTTGTTTTCTTTCAATTATTTATAAAATCTTTATAATGTTATTTACTGAATGAGTATAGGATATTTTGAGATGGTTAAAACTTAAATCCATCAATTTTTAATTTTTTATTTAAATAAATATATCAAAAGATTTAATAAAAGCGTGCATCGTACAGGTATTATCTAGTTTATTATAAGGTAAAATATAGTCATGTGATATCTTATTTGATTCGTTTTAATGTAAGGTTCATTAATATCAACTTTTTATTATGTTTAATTATATATTATTAAATATATTAAAAATTAAATAAGTGCATTAAATAGAGTATATAAAGTAAATAGAATACTTAAAATAAATGAATATAAGAGAGTAAAATTTAATCATAAAAGAACTTTAATAGAAGTATTTCACAAAGATTTTCCTAAATATGACTTATGAAGTTATGAGGGACCCTGCTTCACCAATCACCACGCATACAACACACCCTTCCATTCACCAATCATCAAGTGTAAAAATGTGAGTGCAACTATCACTTTCTCTTCTTTATTCAATTTATTTGACTATTCATGACCTACCATTACCAACAGGGAGTAATTGCTCCACTAGTATTAATTACTCTTGTTTTCAATTTTATTTAAATATCTTTTTATATTATTTAGCAACTTTTTCCTTATATTTATGTGTTTTTAAATTTTAACTATTTACATAATTGTTATTGAAGTTATATTTCTCCCACACTTACTCCTCTCATGAACGTGCTTTTCATGTTTGAGAATTTAGAATAATGTAGGGGAATAAGGTAAATCACAATAAATAGATAATAAAAGTGTGCAATTAAAATAAAAATAGATAAGATATTTATAAATGATAACATGATTCAAAATCTGAAGAATACTAAAATAAAAAGTAATATGAGCTGAAAGTTAGGTGAAAAACAAACTTTTTCACAAACATATTTGTTGTGTGTAGGGTCTCAAAGCAAACACAAATCATCGGGTAAGCTAAAACATTTTTGGAAATCTATATTTTTTACATAGGAATATTTTCTATTTTTAATGATAAGAATAATTCTTTATTGTTAGAATTATATAGCTTTAACAAAGTACATTACTCCCTCTGTCCCTCTGAATTAGCACCGTTTGACTCAAAAGCTCTCACATTTTTTGGTCAAAAGGAGCTATCTCAGAGGGACAGAGGAAGTATAATTTAATATTATAAAACTAAAATACTAAGATACATTGCGCTTGTGGCTTAATGGATAGAGCATCTGCATTTGGAGCAGAAGGTTTGGGGTTTGACCCCTACTGGGCGCAGGTATCAATTGGGGGTTTATTGACTGCACACATCTCTCTTTACTTTCTCCTTGGGGGTATAGGTATGACTTGTCAGCATCTTTCAAGAAAAAGAAAATCCCCACTTGGACCCTGCCTTGTGAGGAATACCGAGAAGGTCCTTTTATTGTCATTTATTAAAATCATGATATTGTGTTACAAATAATTTATGTTAAATTTTGTCTATAAACTCTCTCTTTTAAAGGGTAAATAATATTCCACTACACAAGAACGAATATATAGCGACCGACGGTTTCTCACTATTTCCATCGCTAAATGCCTTAAGTAACGAAGTCGCTAAGGAAATCACTCCATCGCAATGTCGTTTGTTGCTAAGGTTATTACATCACAAACACAATTGCAAATTATTGCAACAGACAATGTTGTCTCATATTGCGTCGTGGAAACTAGCTAACAGGAATTTTCTTTGCGAGTCCATCTTACGGATCGATAATATTGTATGTTCGTCCTGATAATATTGTACATATTTCAATTAATTATTTATGTATCACAAACACATGTCCATCCTGTATTTATCGCATGTCACTACAACAAATTTAGCTTTTTGCGACATTATTAGATTTAGTGGCATTAAAAAAAGGCCACTAATTCATATTTTTAGTGTATTAATTATTAGTTTTTATTTTAAGTTTCACCATAAAATGATTTAGCGACACAGCCGACACTTAATTTGGTCTTTAGTGCCATATGTAATTATCATTATTATAGTGATATTTGTGTCACTAGATCTTATGTCACTAACGGCCCGTTTGGTAGGTGGTAATAAATCGTGTCAATGGAAATGAAAAACTAGTGTAATTTTGGTTATAAAAATCTTTTGGCTATCTTGATGGCCATGCTTGACAACCTTCAATCATCTCATTTTGTTCATAAAATTTATTCCAATGCCTTACCAATGAGAGAGGTGGTATTAGGAGGTAATGGAAATTTGTGAACACAAAAACTTTTTTGAGATCAAAGTTTCATTACCATGGGAATGACAGGAAAGTTTTGATGAAATTTTACACTATAAATCATTCCCATTACCACCATTTAGTACCTCTAACCAAACGGGCCGTAAAAGCTTTAGTGTGACTTTTTAATATGCTGCTAAAGTTTAATAAATGTCACTAAATCCTCTATATACACTATAAGAAATTTGAAATAGCGACATTTAAATTGAATGTCGTTAAATATATCCCACTGAAAACAAATTATATATGTTATAGTATCCGTCCTGATAGTATTGTACATATTCCAATTAATTACATACACTTTACTTTAATTTTATTATTTATGTATTTATTATGGATAAACACTACTATTATTTATTAGGAATCAGGGTCGTCTCGGATATTTTAGTGGTACTGAGCAAAATCTGATTTGTTGGCCTTACGATACAAAGATATTATGTCCATTTTTTTTGAAGTAATGATTGACAAGGCATTAATATTTTCAATAGAATCATATAGTTCTAATTTTGTATAACTAAATCATTCTATTAAAAGAATATATCATTTTAACAATAGTCTCTTGTAATGAACGATTTTCACTTTAAAAAAACATACAATTTTCTACTAACATTTTCTATGTAAAAACTTAAAATCAATGATTAAAAACAAATAGTCATGAACTACTAAAAATTAGCAAAACAAGAAAAAATTGCTCGAATATGTTGTAAAATTCATGGTAAAACAAATGAAATGATATTTTATATAATAATATTTTTATAAACACCTATAAGAATGAAATATAATAATATTTTTAATGATTCTATTAGTTATATATACACAAAAAGATTATAAACCCTTAAAAACTTAAATCAAAAAAGTAACAAGTGATTAAGAAAATAATCTGAAAAGAAAGGTACAAGTACGTAAAAGAAAAAAATATAAAAAAGAAAAATAAAAATGATACTCCCTCAGTTCCTCTTTGATTTTCCTATTTGGGTTTTTCACCATGATTAAGAAAAATAGAATCTTTGGTGATAGTGGGTACTAGTATAAAACTCCGTGCAATGCACGGAATTCTTAGTACGAAGATGTATATAAATATATTTTTAAAAAACATGCAGTAATAATTTATAATTAAATATACTATATAAAGATGAAATAATAAATAATAATTGTTAATATAAGGTAATATGAAATTTTTATATGTGTTATAAATTGAAATAGTTTGTAGATGAATAAAATAAATAACTGGTTGATTAATTAATTTTATTAGTCACTTAAGCCAATATCAACAAATAAAATTCTTTAATCTAGCGTGGCTCCAAAAGAATGAACGTGTGATTTTGAGTCTTTTTATTAAATTGTATGATGCTTAGTTGAAATAATTTCTATAACTAAATCAGTCTAAGTAATAGTCTTTGAGCAGCCACTCTCTCTTCTTTCTCTCTCTAGCCCCCCTCTCTGTCGAGCGACGTCGTCAGCTCCGCCATGGCAGGCAGGAGAAGAGGCCGTCCACCGAGAAAGGGAGTTCCGGCTTGCTAATGACACGCTTTCCCCCCACCATTGATTATGCGTGTTTCGAACAAACCCAGTGTTCTTGTTTTGTATTTCGATAAAACCCCTTTGAGATTTTGCAAGCCTCAAACCCTGAATTGAGCAATCGAAATCATCTCCTCTGTAAACCCTGATTTGATTTGGTGTTTGTGTTTCATATACGAACAGCACATCAGTATCGTCTCCGATTTAGGTTTTCGTGTCGAGTGAGAACCCTAAATGGTATTCGAGAATCATCTCTTGTATTAACCCTAATTTAATTTAGGGGAAGTAATGTATGGCTCTACCAAGGCTAGTAGAGATGCTAAAGGCCGAGTTCTAGATGGATCTTGAATCTCTTCGACTCCAATAAAGCATATGTCAGGTTGTGGATTTTAGCTTCGAGAACCCAAACACGATGTGATGGCTTGCCTTCAAATGTAAACCAGGCTCATCTTTGGTCCTTCTAGAGCCCATCTCCATGGATTGAAGGTCAGTCCAAGTCCCTAATGATTTAGGGCTTGAAGTTCATATGAACTGCGTATGCAGTTATGTTTATGAGGTTAACACAATAGTTGTTAATCCTTTCCTATACGCAATACAGTAGTTGTGGATACATCATCGGGGTATTCCTCTTCTGTGGCGAATCATCGGGTAGTATAGATTGTTGTTTCATATGGTTGTTATTTTGCCCTATATAATAGAGTACTGTATAGTAATGACATCGTTCAAATTGTATTGCTAGACCATAGATATCTTTGTAGTTATGGTGTGTTGCAGTGTGGTGTTCGACTAGTTGTGATGGTCTGGGTGATCTTTGGGTTTATGAGGGAGTGTTCTTGTTAGACGTTTATAGGTTAACTGTTCTTGATTTTGTTAAGGGAGGCTGTATTGAGTGGGTTCGTTTGGTTCCCCCTTCCCCTAATGTGGAACTACAAAAGCCTATTTTCATATTCGAAGCTCCTCCCTCTTGGCCCCCCTGTGTCAAGGTGACCAAATGCACATTCACCTTGCCAACCACGTATTGCTGGTTTGATGAGTAGTATATGATAATTTTCTAGTTTGCTTGGTTTATTGGAGCTGTTGCTAGGGCCTCTGCCATGTTCCTGTCCCTAATGTGGCCTGCTTGTAGACCACATTTTCGGCTGTTGGTAGTGCTGGAAGGGTCTATTGTTATCAATGCTGCCCCATGGACAATATGAGGACCATCAATCCTCATCAGCTGTTGGTTACTCCATTGCTGCTCAATACTCCTCACTAATGTTGTGGAGAGATGCTACTGGTGTACCTTGCTGTGATGTGGCTGCTCCTTGCTGCTGACCCTACTGCTGGCTGTGTGGAAGTTGTTGTGTGGAGTTGTTAGCTGTTGTTTGCTGTTGTGCTATGCTTCCTTTTGCAAAGATGATACAGGCTGGAGCCTTGCTGGTTGTTTTGGTTCTAATCCGTAGCTGCTGGTTGTATTGTTTCTTTTTTTTATGTTATACGAGGCTGTGGCCTGAATCTCGTACAAATGGACTACCATTTTGTATTTGTTTTGAAGGCTTGATCTTCGTTTTTGATGGCTACCATGCCTGGAAGCTGACCGGCTTTGGTTGTGGCCAATGTGGAATGATTCATGAATCATGACTTTGAACAGTGGAAAGTGTATTTTTTGTAAAGAGCATCACTTGTAAATGCTTTTAGTGAACTAGTTTCATAGATTAGCCTAGGAGATTTGCTCTCTTTTTTGGAGAAGTCGTTTCAGACCTTGCGGATGACAATGGGGCATGTCCCTTGGAGCTTCGTCTTTGTTGAACCTCTCAGTCTGTTGAACCCTTTGTAAGCTTCGGCTATTTTTCTAGCACTTTATAATATTTACTTTGCCAAAAAAAAACTAAATCAGTCTAAAAATTTTAATATAAATTATTTAATGTTATCTGAAATATTTGTTTTAAAATTCTCGATGTAGTAAGTTTATTAAGATGATATAGATATATATATATAGATATTATATATATATATAGTATATATATATATATATATATATATAGATATATATAGTATATATATAGATATATATATATATATATATATATATCATATATGATATATATAAATATTATATATATAGATATATTATATATATATATATATCGATAGATATAATATATTATATAGATATATATATATATGATTAATATTTTATTGCCCTAATTAGTAATTTTAACTTTGTTATATCATCTTGAATAATTCTTAATTTTAATTGATTCATTCTCTTTCATCAATCTATAAAGTAGAGTATTAA